>JAOBAT010101412.1:0-15832 GCA_026413305.1 Hydrozoanthus tunicans
AGATAAGAGATAAATTGTTTTAGTACGATTTTCTCACAGACTTTTGACGCGAAGTCGAGTAGTGTCAATGGTCGGTTATTCGATGGTTCCTCGTGATCTCCCTCTTTTAAGAGTGGGATAACCTCGGCAGTCTTCCAGTCTGATGGAAAGGTGTAAGTAACGAGTGAACAGTTAATGACCTCAGTGATAGGCCCAAGTACTACTCGTAGAGCGTCTCTGAATACTATAGCTTTAATTTTGTCTGGTCCAGGGGCTTTGTTCAATGGTAATGACATAATGACACGTCGTACCTCATCGCAGCTCACGGTGCTAAAACTGAAACAGTCGTCGGCAGATGATGCAGGACCAACGCAACAGCGTCGGTGGCGCGGCTTCCTACAGATGAGAAAAATAGGTTGAACTCGTTTGCCAAAGCCTTAAGATCTTTAAAATAGGCGTGTTTTTCTTGTGTGTTTGATGGGATGATGTTGTTTATCACTTTCCAAAGAGACCTGGAGTTGTTCTTACTGCTCTGAACTTCTTGGTATGTGTAATTTCTTTCCGCATCGACAAGAGCTCTTTTCACGCTGTTGCGAGAGGATTTATACTCTTCCCAGTCAAGTTCATTGCGTGTTATAAGAAACTGGCGATGGAGGCGGTTTCTGTTTTTCATAAGATCTTTGAGAACTTTACGAAAAACACTATTGAACACTTCAAGCTTGTTGTTGACGTCAGAAACGGCAAACACTGAGAGCAAGGGATCAGAAAAGGACGCCAAATCGGTTGTGAATATTTCTGGATCGTATTCCTTGTAGCTACGTACTTATACATATTTTGTAGGGATCTTAGGGGTTTTCAGTTTTAACACAACGTAAACAGGGAGGTGGTCGCTAATTGGATTGTAGATGACACCACTCTTGCGGACAGACGAGGCGTTTGAGACTAGGATGACGTCTAGTAAAGACTTGGTAGTAGCCGTAATCCTAGTGGGTTCTTTATAAGCTGCTGTAAATTCATTTTGCGCGTAAAACGGTTTAAAGCTGCATACTCGCGGCAGAGGTTGTCAAGAACGTCGCAATTTAGGTCGCCGAGAATGATAATTGGCTTGTTCAGTAGCAGGGCTTGGGTGTAAACCGGTTTCAATGTGTCTTCGAAGAAACTTAGTGGTGTGTCGTCGGGTCTGTATGCTACACAGAGCACGATCGATTTAGACTTTTTAACCTGAACACTTAGCCTGAGCTGATGAAAATTTCGGTCGGAAATGCTTGAAAAATTTTTCAGAACTTTGGACTTGAGTTCACTGCGTATATAAGCACAAACGCCTCCTCCTCTTTTGTGCAGGCGGTCCAAACGGAACAGTTTATAACCGTCAAGTTTGATCTCGGCGGACGTGATAGTAGTGTTCAACCAGGATTCAGAGATTGTTATGATATCAAATTGTTCGCGATTATTTAATTCTCTAAGCTGGGAAAAATGGGCAATGTTTCGGAGTGAGCGGATGTTTAAATGAAGAATTTTAAGTCCTGTTATTGATCCGTCGGTGGCTGGAGAAATAGATCTTTTAGTGATGCGGACCTCCGAAGAAATGCTGAGCTCAATGTTGTTGTTGTTCGGGCGACGCTTCAATTAGCGTAGATTATGCAAATTCGCTCTTCGATTTGAGTTATTTCTTCGTTCACAGCGACGGTCTGAGACAATGGGAATATTTGATCCAAACCATTTAGAATTCGAGGCTGAATTTAGGGCAATATTAATCACTGAGTTTCTGTCCTTTCCAGATCGATTTCTTCTATACTTGAGCAGATGATTTTTCTTTAGGTTTGAGAGGGTTTTCCAGTCCAAAGTTGAAGCGTGGTTCCCAGTGGAGCGAAGTTTGAAAAGGAAATGTCTTGAGTATTGAATACGATGCAATCTATCATGCAAATTTTTCCCGCCAAGTTTTAAAGTTGAGTCGTTTCTTGGGGAAGAAATCAGTGATACAGGGCCAGGATTTGGCGATACATCCATGCATATTGTCAGATCGGCTGGAGGTAAAAATAAGCAGACATGTCCGTGTTTCTGCCATACAGAAATTGGTCGCTGGGGCAAATAGTTCCTAGAATTGAAATTGCCATTGTGTTTGTGTTTAAGTTGAGCTGCAAGATGTTGTAGGTTGTCATATGCTCTTTAAGTCAAAAAAGTCAAAAAATATTCAAATAAACATCCCCATACGGATTTTTGACAACTGACGTAAGACTCTAACGTCCAAAATATTCAAATAAACGCCCCGCATACCGACTTTTGACTTTGATGAAAGCCTCTTACGTCTGAGAATTTTCAAATAAAAACCCCCCATACGTACTTTTGACCTAAACGAAAGCCTCTTACGTCAAAAAAATTATCAAAAAAACCCCCCTGTCTGATACGGACATTTGAACAAGACAAAATCCTCTTTCGTCCAAAAACAATCAAATTAATGCCCCCTTATAGACTTCTGATCCTGATAAACGTCCCTATATAGAAATCTGTGAGTTTGTATAACTGTTATGTTACTGAGTTTGTTTAATTTTTTTTTTTTTAAATTTCAGTATTCATTAACACACGCCAATAAAAGTATAAATAATATTCAATGGTTTAACCATTTAGTATTATCTAAAATTTCAATAGTTTATATAATTAACGTTGTGTGTAGAATACTTAACGCTCGTTTGGCAGTTGTCCCTAAAATACAAGAAGTTCACAGCAGTTCTTATTGAATCTCTTATCATTCACAACGCGTTCTTCTACTAAACAAACTCTAAAAGGGTTATTGACTTAAAAAAAAAACACTACCATCTAAATCTCCAATGTTGATAAAACGTTTCTATCATGGATAGACCATAGACCAACGTCTTAAATTAAAATTTTCAAATCAAAGTTTGTAAAAAGTTAATGCAATTTTATGAGCAGCACAACAAGACCGCTGAGTTGTACTTTAAAACTTCTTTCAAGTTTTATTCTCCAACGCGTTTTGCCTCTATGCAGGCTTATCAGGGAGTAACGAGAATACAACTAAGTACAGCATACATAGCCACGTACATCCATATTTCGGACGTTTTCGGATAAACTTCCTGTCTAATTTAACTGAAAGTGACTTCATTTTTAGAACATGCTGCGAAAGGCGATACAAAAACAAGGGGCAAATACAAAACAACATACTGCGCTTGTGCACTCGTGCCTTTGCGCCATTATCGGACTCAAAGGTTTGTCAATCGCTACCACAACTACTACTATAGGCTAATCGTGGTTATATATTAGGGCCTGCAAAGTGGTTTCGACAACACTGACTTAAATTTAGGACTAGAAAAAGGTGCAACAACGAGATAAAAAAAAATTGACCAAGCGACATCTGAGCACCCCTTGATAGGCCCCTTTTTACGCAGAATCGCAATTAGAAATTGTTTTGTTATCTTCTCTTGTACCTTTGCAAAGCAAACTCAATTAAAGCTCATGTTGGATTAAATTTAATTACCTTCTCAGAAACATTTTTTGAAACACTGTTAAAGAATTCACTGCCCGTATCTTGCAACCTGTCATCCCAAGGCAGATTTTTAAACTCTATTTGAAATGCTACTTTCAGACCTGTAAAAAGAACAAATACATCATGCTTTACTGAAAAGTCAAGTTTGAACAATAGTTGTTAGGGATGAACCATTAGACAAGTGATGGGGGGAGGGAAATTTTTAGTTTGCAGGAATTTTTTTGTAGCCGAAACCTGTTGCAACAGGTTTTTTTTTACAAATATCTTTTTGTGTACCATTTAGAAAAGAAAAAAAAATCCTAAGTATTTAGTGAGTTTTAAAATGTTAAATGGTACACTGTACAGGAGAACCGTGCTGCTAAATACAAATCAAATTGGGACAAACAACAGGTAGAAAAGTGTCTTCATTTAGCTTTAAGGGCAAAGTCATCATATCTTAATGTTACTAGTATGTACTTATTAGTAGAAACATACATACATTCATACATACTTTATTTCCACATCCCATGAGAGCTTTTCAGTGGAAATGTTACAAGAACAAACACGACCACAGTTAAGAATCCGAACTGATAGGTGGCAGACTAGTAGGCTATTTACGAGCGTGGTGGATTTGACTCTGGGATCACAGTACCCAAATCCTTTCAGAGGTCAGAGTGGGATTTGAACCAAGGACAACCGCATGCAAATCCGGCACCCTAACCACTGATCAACGCTGCCTCAACGGAAACGCCAACTAACCACCAACATAAACCAAAAGCGTGCCTACATAATCTTATAACTTAAACATTGAAGGTGTTACATTATTGTTTCAGATATGTTGAGGCTTTCCAAATGTATTATTGACGGTTTACACCTGACGTTCTATCGGCCATGATAGTGTCCTGGAACAAAAGAGTTCGAACTTTTCTCTTTTGTGTAGGACTAAAACATGGCCGCTTCGTCTTTTCTCTTTTGTGTCTCAAGGGAGTGCGTAAGATAACAATCTAGACAACAGTATTGATAGAGATAATGGCAATTAGCAACAGCAACATTTGACAATAACATGAATAGTGGCAACGGTTAAGATAACAATCTAGACAACAGTATTGTTAGAGATAATGGCAGTTAGCAACAACAACAACATTTGACAACAACATGAATAGTGGCAATGGTTAAGATAACAATCTAGATGATGAGTTAGTGGCAGTTAGCAACAACAGCGACAGCAGCAACTTAACACTTAAAAATGGATAGTAATTCTAAAATCAAATTATGAATATTTAGAATTTTTAACACAAAAACAAAATACACAGGAAATTTAATGGCTGACCTTCCTGGTAACGACTGGCATTCAACGTTGTCCCATTACTTTCTACTTCCTCCTCATAGAATTGTTGAGAATTTTCTACATTGGATTAAGTTCGTCAGTTCCAGTTTTTTATGGCTGTTATCACAAACGTATTACTATCTTTGAGGAAGAAAGACCGCATTTTTGTCTTCCTTTTTTAAGCTCATATTACCACTCGACCATTACAGTCTGTGATCTTTCCATACACACTTCAGTCTAAGTTAGAAAGTTTGTTATCAACAGTAACAAGCATATGCAATGAGCAATAATAAGAATTTATGGTAAACACCAACACTAATAATGATAGAAAACGATGATAGCAAAAACAAAAGTAACAAAAATGATGCATAGAATGACAATAAGAGGAACAACAACAAGAAAAGATAAAACTGCCTGCTTTTTTAAGGAGCAACTTTAAACAAGTTTCTATACGTGTATTACTGTCAATGATTGTTAGCCTAAATTGTTGTTAGTACCGTTTCTTTACTATAACTGTAATCCCTAAATATCTTTATTGTTGTAGTATACCTAAAACTGCGGCGTTCTTTAAGTCCAATACACCAAGCTTTACAGTTATCAAAGAAACTATTCTGAAAGTGGAAGTTGGGATGGGGGGAGGGTTCATAGGTACCTCCATCCACCTGTCGTTTAGTGCTGGGTAAGTCACAACTTGAATATTTACAAGATTAGAAATTTGTTTCTTGACATATCAACTATTATTTAAATACAAACATTTTGCGAAGCCAAACAACATGGCCACAGTCTTTCGGATGGTTTTGGCATTGTGGGACTGTTCACAAGAAGCACGTATACGTACCTTCCGCAACAAGCACTTCAATATCTGTGAAGCTTTCCCCTATATCAATCGGTAGTTTCTGAGCACCGTTTACATCCAGAACAGTATAGGTAGCGTCACTAAAGCCAAATTTCCTCCTAGCTGTATAGTCGATAAGTTTCACTCGAAGATCTCCATCTCCAAACACGGGGAACTTATCGCTATAACAATTACAAGTCATGGCTAGGTGATTCTTCTCTGGGTCAATTTGCGCTTTCAGGTGTGAACCAGAGTTATTATTGAACATAAAGATGAAGGCTTTCTCGCTTGGTTGAAATGAAACGCAACCTTAAGGGCAAAATCAGATAAAAAATTAGCTTTGAAAAATAATTCAGCAACAAAGCAAACAGAGCGTTTGTTTTACGCATTTGAAGAAAATTACCAGGAAAGGGGTATACAGCTCCTATCGGGCTTAAAATGCTCTTTTTATTTTTGTATTCAAGGTGGGAGCTTATATTACCACAGCACAGTATTGCATCCATGCGACAGAGCAAACCCCCTTTCTTGTTTGTATATTTTGTCTCTGCCAAGTCAACACAGATCGGAATATGCAGCTTAGAAATTGCTTTGATATAATCAGTGGAAAACACAAAGAAAGGTAATAGCAATTGTCCCCCCTGTCTGGCTCCAAAGTTTGTTGCGATAGTAATACCAATAAAAACTCCTAACTTAAGGTGTAAATCAAATTATTTTTTCCCTTATAGAACAGGGCCCGGTTCCTCAAAACCCCGATTAACTTAACCCAGGGTTAACTCTTAACAAAACCTATTGGTTGTCATAGTAATTAATCCTGAGTTAGCACTAATCGGGTTTTGAGGAACCGGGCCCAGTTCAATTGATTTTAGGTTTTATTTAAACAAGTGGCTTGTTTTGTGGCTAATCTGTGCTACGGCCGAAGCAAATTTATTTGAAGAGAGTTTTTCACGTCATTGCCGCTTAGTTCATCCTTCAAGTCGCACTTGATCCTTAACCCTTTCAGCCCCGTCCAGTTTATCGACATCTAACTTCTCCTTACATGACTCATACTAAATAGGTCATTTTGTAATGAGAAAATGGAAATTGATCCAACATTGCAAACTACCGATGGAAAGAAAAGCTCTCCTCAATTAGCAACAGTAAAAAGTGTGGATTCTGGTTGACAGAAGTTAGCAATGCACCATGTTTGCGTGATTTTGGCTGAAAGAGTTAAGCAACGTGTTCTTGCAGTTGTTTGTGCCATCCTTTTTATGCATTTATACCAATAGTCATGAAGAGCCCAAATTACGCTCTATAGGGTAAACTACAGATCAATCAGTTCGGTACCTTCGAGAGACACAATTTCATCCAAGACCTTGTATGTTCCATATTCAGCTCCAAACACATTTTCTATTAAATCAAAAACATGACTACACTTATTAGTTAGTTATGAGGAAACTATTTGATAATTCATGAGATAAAGTAACCCGCTTCACAATAGAGCAGCAACTACAAAATTACATTACTTACATTGGTTTCACAATCAGAAACCCACACTAATGTGTTATTGAGCTCATCTCCCAATCGTCGTCGATTGGGTGATATTTAACAAAAGAACATGGGATCACAAAACCAGCCATTTAAAGTTTTAGAAAGATGTAAGACAAAATTCGATTGTCTTGTTTATTAAATACTGTTTATATCCGTGAACATCAACCAATTCTTAACAAACAATCGGACTCCATTCGGGCTAATGTTTTTGTTTGATTCCTTATTCTATATTGCAACACCTTCGCAGCTGTATTTGTATATAAGAGATCAATGCTATATTCTAATAAAGTCCTTGATAATTGAGTCACGATGATTCCGAAACGTCGGAAATAAGCATTAATTTTCATTCTAAATCTCTTTATTAAGAACTACAAAATGGTATCCAGAAATGGAAAGAGCGGATTAACATTAGCAAAAAGGAAAATTTTTTTGCGTTTGATATCAAATATATAAGAAATGGCGAGTAACAGAAACAGGTTATTTTCTTAGAACTCGTGTGACTAGAGAGCAAACCTTGCCTTCCAGTACCATTTTCATATACACTTACTTAGAAAAATTTTGATTTTATGTTTGCTGTCATTTTTGAAGCACTTAACGTCGAGACTTGAAACCCTGCCATCTAACTAATGTTGAGCTGCTCTTTCCGTTTCTGAATTCATTTTGTCATAATTAATTAATTAAAGTAGGTGTAGTCACGTGACCTCTGAGCCAATTGTCTATAAAAGTACATAAGTAACTAAGTAGGTAATTAACTTGTTTATTACATGTTAGTTTTTTTTCTTACCTTCCGCAAGGCAGTGGTAAGCAACCTCGAGGTACTTGGGTACCAATGGACAGCTATCTTTAAAGACAACAGTTGACGCATTTAAAGTACAACTCTGTTTCCCTTGGCACAGCCTTTTTACTATCTTGGTTGAGTTTGGGTTGATACAATTGGTTTCTGCATGACGTACGCATTTTTCCTTATTTCGCCTTCCAAAGTTGGAAGCAAGAACATTTATCAACGTCCCATTCATGCATTTGATTTCATGAACTTTAGATTCACAAACGAATGATCTTGTTGTTGGTCTCCCTGCCATGTAAGAAAGTAAAACACCCCACGGTTAATTTTTTATTTAAGTACTGACGTTAACGCATTAAATCAATAGTGCAAACTCAAATACTTTTAAGGCTTTGTAGAAAGTTGAAAAAAATGGATTTATAAGTGTGATTTTCAATTTTTCATTATAATTTATTCATTTTTTGGAGTGTTTGAGAACAAAACTGTCACTAAGTCTAAGTATCTTTTGACCAGAGGCCTTTGAATATTTCCCTTTTTAAAAACTAGAAGCTTCTGTCTGATATTTTCCCTTTTTAGACTAGAGGCCTCTGATACTTTCCCTTTTTAGACCAAAGACCTCTGACATTTTCATTTTTTTCAACCAGAGGCCTCTGGTATTTTCCCTTTTTTAGACCAGAGGTCTCTGATGTTTCCCCATTTTTGGACTAGAGGCCCTGATGTTTCCCCATTTTTGGACTAGAAGCCCTGATGTTTCCCCATTTTGGCTAGAGGCCCTGATGTTTCCCCATTTTTGAACTAAAAGCCCTGATGTTCCCCCATTTTTGGACTAGAAGCCCTGATGTTTCCCCATTTTCGGACTAGAGGCCCTGATGTTTCCCCATTTTTGGACTAAAGGCCCTGATGTTTCCCCATTTTTGGACTTGAGGCCTCTGATGTTTTCCTTTTTTGGACCAGAGGTCTCTGATGTTTTCCCATTTTTGGACTAGAAGCCCTGATATTTCCCCATTTCTAGACCAGAGGCCTCTGGTATTTCCCTTTTTTAGACAAGAGGTCTTTGATGTTTCCCCATTTTTTGACAAGAGACCGTGGTGTTTGCCTTTATAGACCAGAAGCCGCCGATGTTCTCTTTTTGAGAGTAAAGGTCTCTCATGATTTCCCTTTTTAGACCAAAGGTTTTTGCTGTTTCCCTCTTTTAGACCAGAGGCCTCTGACGTTTTCCATTCACAAGGCAATACCTAGAGCACGAAATAAACCTACTTGGCCATGAACGGTCGAAAAATGCTCCATAAACATATTCATTAGATTTTAAGAGTGTAATTGTTGGGCCTCTTCCTCCGCAAAACTTCTGTAAGCTGTGACGGGACGCTTTTCCGTGCAACTGACTACTGAAGCAAGGAGCCCATCTTGTAACGTCAGAACCAGACATTCTCAGCCAGCCATCTAAAATAGGTAGGTAAGCAGCTTCGTGCAGGATGTTGGAAGTAAATGAAGATGTTCCGTCTTCAGAAAGGAAGAAAACACACCCTATGTTATTTCTCTTAGGCGTTTCCTTAATATTATTTGTCTTTTAGGTAGGCCATATTACCACATTGACTTTTCATTGCATATGTAGATTCCATTAAAGAATTTTCACTATTTCTCTTTGCTCCTATGAGTATGAGTATGATTTATTTTGGTATTTTTGAAATCCAAAAGAAATCACTCATATTGTGAGATGAACATCCAAAAATAAGAAGCTAATCTACTCTGTTTCGGTATATTGAGTAGCCGTCCGCTTAAGAAGTAGACGTCTCTGCAAAATTTACTCTTTTAGCCTTAGTAACATAGCAGACAAATTATAGGCCGAATTCGGTTATCAATTTTATCTGTAATTACCCTCCGTTTGAAACTTCACATTGGCGTTTACAAATCATCACGGGCAACTAGTTCATCACGTGAGGAAAAACAAAGATGTGCTTACAAAACGATTTTTTTTATGCGTGTGAATTCTTGTACCAAAAAAAGAAAATGTTAAAATGACTCCAAGATTATCAAAAGGTAATCGATTGAGCCCTCGCCAAACTTCGAAGAAAATCACCTACAGGTCTTTTGGCCTAACTCTGAAAGAATTTCCCTCCCTAATTTGAATTAGGCAAAAAGACGCGTGAATTTTTTCGAAATTTGACTCTGCCTCATTCGATTAAATAGCATTATACATGGAAAAATACTTGATTCTCATTTGCTAAAAACGGAGTGCAGCTTTCGTGTAACATGAACGCAAAATTGCATTGCTCCGGTGCAACTTTGTTACACCAGTGCAAACTACAAGGCGATTCTGAATGCATGTGGCTTAGGATTAACAGAAATTATTCGAGCCAATCAAACTACATCAGTTTCCATAGCAAAATATTGACGAAAAATTGAAATGAAGTGCGGGGTTTTTTAGTTAACGAGGACTTGAATTTTCAAATAAAATAATTTACTTGTTCAAAGAACCTGAATGCGATTAAGAGCACTTCGTTCTGTAGCTTAATGTGTGGAAAACATTGTGCCAATAGAAATACATCGCCAAAAAAATGGAAGAACATGAGCCAGCCGAACTAAACAAACTTCTTAACAGTTTTACGCTTAAGTTAAAAAAATGGAGCAAACCAGACAGCTTGAGAGCAATAATAGCTGCACTCTACGGGCATCTAAACGGGCAAGGTTACAAATTTTCGATCACGCGAGACAGAGAAATCCACTACAAGTTTTTTGAAGGAAAGGTCCGACAGCTTTGTAAGGAACGCACTGTAAAATTTTTCTGGCTTTCTTTTACTCTAGGCCGTTATTGACATTCTTTTTCATGTTTGTTATTGATAAGTAATCACATGATTTATATCGTGCAATTTCGAGCAAATAAGTACTCGTGAAATAAGACTACAAAATGCAAAGACTACTGTTTTTGGTATATTCTGAAATGTTCACGAATTCATGTGATTGTTTGTACTAAATGAGCACATTTCCGTTCTATTTACTGGTGATTTAGTGAGCCAAAGCACTGACTCAGTTTGCGGTCAATTCCAATTGAATTGAGACAGCACCGGACATAAATACTCACAAAAACTGCTTTGTAAACATATCTCACCATGTTTGGACGTGTCAATATGATTCGACTAGCAAAAGCAGTTTCAATGACTTCCTCGACATTTTTGAACCTCGACCTCTTTGATAATTACATACTCGGCAATGTTTTCAGTAGCGTTGTGCAGTAAACATTCTCAAATAAAAAATACCGTCAAAACAGTAACCTATAAGTTAAAAAATAATAAAGAAAAATTCTAATAGAAAAAATAAGAAACAATAATAAAAAATGAGAAAAAACAAGACTAATAAGTATAAAAAATAAGACTATTGAATAACAATAATAAAATTAAACTGAATTTCTAAAAGCACAAGGCTTAAGCTAGGCCGAAAAGCACTTGAGCTTTGTGATTTCTTTTGAAATTAAAGCATAGCTCTCAAATTATAGCTTTCCTTTCGTTTTTCGAAAAATATAATACAGTGATATGAAACTTGGCTAAATCTTTTTCTTTTTATATCTTCATTTTAATTTGACGTTTAAAGATTTCAAGTTGTCAAAATACAACTAACTGCTTGTGAATTTTCATAAGGAACGAAATCATCTTTCCAACTTCACTATTGTTTATCCAGTTGTTACGGCCAAAATCACCTTTTCAGTGTTTTAAAATCAACATACGTAAAATGAGAAATTCGCTTAAAACAATTTTGTAGCAGCCTTGTTTAGCTTTACTCTGTATAGAGCTACTTATTAGCGTCGGGCTAGTAACGATCCATGGCCTATGAATGGACCTGGCATACAATGAGTGTTCCACAGCGATGTTATAATCAAATTTATCACATAATTAGTTCGATGATGTACATGTAGATCGGTGAAATATAGAGCGTATCAGCCACCCATATCAATCACACGTGCATGCAAGTTGCTGAATGGGCAACAGGTTTGAACACAATCATTCCAAATTGCTAGCGCTTAGGTACGGCACTGCGTTTTTGTGATTAGTCTTTTAATTTAATTTTACTTTTAGTTTAAATAAAAGAACACTTTTTCAGTTTGTTTCGATAACCCGTAAGAACACTTACGGCCCGCTGTGTCGCCTTTTTGGTTTGCTTTGCTTGTGGTGTTTGAGTTTCTGTGATACTTTCTAATTGTTGATCAATCGATCAGTTTGTGCCTCTGCAAACAGTCTCTTCAACTTTAAGTTCAATTTCATATTTTTCTTTGTTATCCCGTTGCTGTCAGCTATACATTTTCTGAGTCTCGCTCGTTCAATTTAAAGTCAACTTAAAGTTATCGGAAAGTCATCATTAATGACGGCCATTATTTCGAAGCAAAAAAGGGAAACAAGTATTTTTCGCTTTCTAGCTGTGGTTTATCGGCACAAAAAGCCACATTTTTTTGACCAATCACAGAGCGCGTACTACTAGGATTGTTTGATAAAAACACATAACCTTTCACTAAGGCAACATGACATGACATTATATAAGCGAAATGGGTTAGTAGTCATTAATCTTCGGCTACATACCGTTTACTCCTGCTTTTAATGGCTTTGTCGTACAATCTTGTGCTTTACTGAGATGTATTTGGCTAATAGCAATGTTTCCTCGGCTACCGTTTCCCACCACACCTTCAAAAACCACCTGGAAAGCAAAACCATCAAGTTACCATTCTTGTACCAAAAACCACCTGGAAAACAAAACCATCAAGTTACCATTCTTGTACCAAAAATCACCTGGAAAGCAAAACCATCAAGTTACCATTCTTGTACCAAAAACCACCTGGAAAGCAAAACTATCAAGTTACCATTCTTGTACCAAAAAACGCCGTCATTTAGCTATAGTTCTGTGAAAACGAAGAGGCATACTTTGTTTGGATCACAATGTGCAATTGAAAGAATAACCTCACAAGAATAGCCTATAATGTCTGCAGATTTAAGATATTAAAGTTAATGCTCAGTAGCTTTTATATTTTATGCTCTTTTGATTTTGTTCATAACAATAGTGTTAATAGAATACAGCAAAAAAAGGTTGACGGCAGTTTGACTTCATCAACACAGAAAGAACTAGAACTCCGAACACTGAAGTAGAGTTTTGGGCCAGCGTTATCACACAGGGGCAAAAGTGAGACAGAAAGACCGCGCATATCCTTTTAAACAAACGACCGAGAGACTGGATCTACTGTTTAACTTTTTTATTCGGAAACGCGAAGCCTATCCGTTTGTAGCTCTGCAACAAGTTTCATTATCTGATATAACAAGTTTAAAGGACACTGGTTCACCTTACCAATCGCATGGCAAACAAGAAAGAGTAGGTCATTAAACTCAGTTTAGTCACGTTGAAGGTCTGGTGTGAATGGGGCATAAGTTTGCTTTTTTTAATAAAAATTCACTTATAGTTAGTATAAAACTGTAAGGCACAAGTTAAGAAACTTCACTTATAAAAGAGCAAAGAAGTGGGAGGTCAAGGAACCTCGGTATAACAAGTATACATTCATTCCGTGAGTAGTTTGTTTCAGTTCACAAAAAAAAATAGTGTTTCTATTCAAACAGAAAAGGCTAGAGCTTCCAAAATATTTAAACAAGATGCAAATAAAATTCCAAAACAACTTTGCACGTACCCTGGCTGTTCCACTGATAAATGGAACCTTAGCTTGTTCCCAAGATTTTCCTTGCTCACCAGAAAGGTGCCACAAAAGCTTCAGGCCTTCGACTGTTGAAGCAAATACATTCAGTTGTCCAATTTCCACGCCATACATGAGGTAATCAAAGGAAAGACAGTTGAAAACCAATTGCGGAAACAGCATTGACATCAATCTTGCTCTCTCGTTCTTCTTCCGAGGGGAGGACGTCTCGATAAAGTAATAATGACTTCCTAAGTTGGAAAACAGAAACTATAAGTATAATAAGAATTATACCCAAATAAACAAGATCAATAAAAGGTACTACAGGCAAAATCCCCGTTTATTAGTCCAGATAAATAATTTAAGCGTATCATTAACAAACAAAATTATATTTGTTTACAAGAATAACTCTCTAATAATGTCGACAATTATCTTTGAGTCAAAACTCCTTTTTGAGAGACTGTTCACTAATTCGTCCTGTCGTGTTTCCCGGGGCCCCTTAGGACGAACCTCTTTCCCCCCTCACTAAACCCTGAATTCGCCAAAGAGTCCTAGATTCTCCAGATCACTAGAATTGACATTACTTCAGAAGCCATCCTTTTTTATCTGTTGGCATTAAACTATCCGCGCCTTTTTTGCAGCGGCAACTCATTTGTTTACTAAAGACATTTTAAAACGAATCTAAAGGAACTGCGGATTGTAGATGAGATCAGTATCAAGTGTTCTCAACTTAGCACAACTCAACTTAACTGAAATGTTCGAACGTTTCAGACATTTTTCAGCCTTGGGCGTGTATAGTTTTTTAAAAAAAAGGCGTTAAGGTTTATTTGCTAAACACAATTAGTTATTTGTTAAAAGAGTTTGGAGACCTTTCCCCAAAGACTGGAATCATTCGCATCTTGGTGTTGTTTTTTCTATGAAAAAATAAAAAACCTTCGCTGTGAGAGTTTATGCCTTGAGATTGTCAGTTGCTGCGATCTTATAGATAAACATTTTGGGGAAACAGTTAAGATTAACAAGCCACAAAATTGGTTGTTCACGAGAAAAGCAACTTGTCCAGCTAATGAGAGCAGGTTGTACATTCAGATATATTTAAAAAAACAGTACATAACGACTAAACATGTTCCCAAAGTCTACGACAGCCGGGTGTAAAAAAAATTCGAAAACATACCTACCGACGTTATGTTTCCTTAACTAGGGCCTGCTCCATTTTCATATTATCTTACGTTTGTTCTCGAAAATTGCCACGACTTTATTCCACCCTTATGTCTTGTTTTTCTTATTCCAAAGCGTGAGGTGCATGAGACTACTGGAAAGTTTAACTGTTTTCCCAGCTGTTTCACGCTTTTGAATCGCGATCGGGGTAGACGCGCAAAGTATTTCTTGATGAGGGGTATAGAGAGCAATTGTCTTTAGGGAAACCTAAAAAAACTTTGTCGGAATGCTGAACAAGTTCCGCTTTGGTATAGAGTATCATTCGATCTCGTTCAACTCCCGTATAAGAAACCGTACAAGCATAAGTTTCACCTTTCTATTAAAAAGTATACTTACGATCGCAAGGTCCCGTGTCTGCTGTTGGAGTACATCCTGAACCCAAACTCCAAAAGAAATTTCCGTTTACTGAATTTGTAAGACCACCAGGAACATACTCCAGCTTTACTATGGAACACAGTAAATGCTATTTTAACCAGCAACCTCGTAATTTACAAATGTGCCTCTTATTGAGGTTATAACTACTTGATTAAAGTTTTCCTGTAAGCTTACTCCAAAAAAAACTCAAAATGTAAAGCTTAGACATAGCAATTTTTATTACTTTGCAAGCCAAATTTCTAGCCAAATTTCCAAAAATTAATTCCTGCGCGCTGATTGAACAAAAATCTGTCCAATAACTTCAAATATAAGACCAGGGAGTTATTGGAATGATTTCTTGCTAATGCGAAGGGACAATCGTTTATTCCTTTTTACTGATCAAAAACTGAAGCCATGTAATAAATATCTTGACAACGATCGGTTTGTCGGGAAAGTCTTTGCCCCCCAGTAATTTGCAAAGACCATGCAACACTCAGACTGTAGAGTGAAAAACCTCGGGCAAATATTTTCCTGGACTGACCATGCACTTGGATTTTAGGATATTAGGTAATTTAACAATTGTTCCAAGAGCGCGCGTTCGATATGAGATGGTAAATAGCCGACGAGGCGCGTAGCGCCGAGTTGGCTATAAATCATCTCATATCCAACAAGCGCGA
>JAOBAT010101434.1:0-15828 GCA_026413305.1 Hydrozoanthus tunicans
GCAGACTAGAAGCAGTTCATCAGTACTTCTTCAAAGATCTGTGCCAAAGGCTGCATTGTTAGTCCTTCTTTTAAGCCTTCAGTTGTCCTACTTTTCCCCTCGAAATCCTTCTTTTGTCCTACTTTTAAAAGAATTTTGGTCCTACTTTTCCCCTACTTTTTCACCTGGGTGTGCTTGAAAGCCTGTAATTACTATAACATAATTTATCTAAAAAACAACAGACAACCCCTACAATTAGCCTAGATTAATCTTGTTTGTGAAGATTGAAGTATCCTGTAAAATATGAAACAGTAAATAAACAAACAAGACATTCCAACAATAATTTATTGCAACTTGGCTGGATTCATATCCTCCAGAATTTCTGGAGAAAGTAGGGTCATCCCTTAAAAGGTCAATTATTTTTTGAGTCCGAGGCTTTGGTGATGCTGGCTTCCTTCCACTAACCATCATAGTTCTTTCTTAAGTGAGCCAGCAATGCTCTTTCTTGGCAGAACTGACCATACCCCTCCATTTTTCCTTCTTTTCCTGTACTAATTAACACAAAGGCCAAGTACATTTACTTTCTGCCCAATACCCTCCTATACTTCAGTCTTTTTTCTAATGGTAACAACAGTCAAGCATTGTTTTTACGGTTTCCCATTTTTTTCCCGGATTGTTTAAAATGACTATATGATCACCAGTCGTAAAGTTGTTCTTGCTGGTGTTCTAGGAGGAAATGTTAGCCATTTCTGTTGTTACAGGGCAATCTCGCTCCTAGGTTGGGCCCAAAGAGGTTTTTGATTGCTAAGTAAATCTGTGTCATCAGGTTTACTTAGCAGTGGGAAACCTTTTTGAATGAACAGTTATTACCCAACAAAAACAACATTACACTTTATTTGCCTCATATTTGTAAGCTTACAATGATAGTTGTTAATAAAATTAGGGGCTAGGTAGTGGTTGCCTGGAACAACCAGGCTTTACAAGCCAGGAATAACCACAAGGATTACTATAAGGGCTTTACAAGCCAAAAATAACCATAAGTGCTATACAAGCCCGGCAATCTTGAACAATGAATAGCTATCCTTCTATTCGACCTTCATGCAACAGAATTTTTGTGGATAGTGAGTTTGTCCACTGGATAGTGCTTATTCACTGGATAGTGCTTATTCGCTGGATAGTGCTTATTCACTGGATAGTGCTTATTCGCTGGATAGTGCTTATTCGCTGGATAGTGCTTATTCACTGGATAGTGCTTATCCACTAGATAGTGCTTATTCACTGGATAACTTATCCAGGCTTTGTACAACAGGGCCAAGAATGGTCATTAATTTTTGTCTGACAACAACTGGGTTCCAGACTCCAAATGATAATTTCTGAATTTTTTGATCAAACCAGAAGTTGTGCAAAATATCACAACATTTCTATTTTTTCTACCCAGTAACAGAAAAAATGACGCATGTCTTAATTATCTTGTGAAAGATCTTCAAGTTGCAGAAAGTTTAAATTTTTTACAAATGGGGGCCTTGAACTGAATTTGTTGCGATGATGAAATTGTTACATTCTGAAGAAAACCCCTAGATACATCAGTCCAAGTTTGGCTCAAATTCACTCAAAGGTTATGGATTGGCAACAGATTTCAAAAAGCTGAAAATTTGTCTGACCATCTAGTGACATCAATTGAAAATGTTGAGATCTCACAAATCTTAACAGATTTTGACAAAATCTTTCACCACTATTCCTCATTTAGCAAAGTCTATCCACTGAGGTAACAGAATATATAAGAAGTACTTCCTAATACCATTTTTTTTATTGTTTTTTGATAGGCTTTAGTCCCACTGTTCGTTCAAAGGCCTTTGAAGAAACAGCCCTTCATAGAAGCGTTTTATGTCTTCACTACATCGTCGGTCGCCGTTACACTGCCACAGTTGGTAAGATAATTGATACAATGAAAGACTGCCTGTCAATAGGAGATGCAGACCAAGATACACCACTCCATCTTTGCGCAAAGCAGCTGCTTAAGGATGCCAAAAAGGAATTCTTATATCAAGCTTTAGAGAAAATGATATCAAAAGCTCAGGAAATGCAAGGCCAGACTTTAAAGATACTTAATTCCACGGATAAAGAAGGATGTACTGTACTACATATTTTAGCTCGAAGTGATTCTACAGTTGCACAGTTACAGTTAGCATTAGATGCTGGTGCAGACCCCAACATAAAGAACAAACAGGGCCTTTCACCTTTAGGGGTTGCTGTTGGCCGTGGCAACAACAAGATTAGCCGGGCTTTAACAAAAGTTGCCAAGAAGAGTGAAGAGAGAGAAAGAAGAAAAAGAGAAAGTCCAAAGTATCTTGATAGAAGTGTGTATGTTTGTGATACACCAGCCGTAGAAAGCCCACCCTTAACAGAAGGTGGGTCATCAGATAGGGAGAAGACTGGAGGTAGGAGAGTGTTAAATGTAGTGTTAAATGACTCTTTGCCAATGGGCAGTGGAAGCACCAGTGATGCTGACGTCAATGGTCATGTTAGTTGCAACGACCAAGATAATGAGCTTGTGGCTAACACTAATGATTCCCTGTCAGATAGTGCTGAGAAAGAAAATGAAAGTCATGGCCATGAGGTGAGCGAAGATGAGCCAAAGAATGACTTGGTAAACAATTATCAGAAAGAAACTCTTGGCTCGGATGAGCCGGCGAAATGTACTGAAGATGGTGATGAAACTAGTGTTTTGCAACCGGTCAATACTCCAAATGTAAACTTTTCTGATGCCATTGGTTCAGATGTGATATGCAGTGACACTAGTGATGGTGTTCAGGATAATGGAGGGAACCAAAATACCAACGGCATTGCAAGGTGCAGTGTTCAAGACAACAGTGAATCAACTGTTCCTGAACTTGCCACTACTGAGAATGCAAGTAATAACACACATTGCAGTGAGTCAAGAGAAAAATGCAGTGGTCAAGACAGTATTGATTGCCTGCCCGATGGTGCTAAGAAAGGAAATCAGAGCGATGATAGTGATATAAACATAAATGAGCCAAACAATAGTCAGGAAGAAGCTCCCAGCTCTGATGAGTTTGCAAGCTGTAATACACAAGATTTTAATGAAACTAGTATTATACAACCAGCCAGTGCTCCAAATGTAAACTTTGCTGATGCAAGTGGTTCAGATGTGATATGCAGTGGCACTGGTGATGGTGCCAGTGAGGATGGAGGGAGCCAGGATACCAATGGCCCTGCAAGGTGCGGTGCTCAAGACAGTCAATCTAGTGTTCCTGAAACTGTCACTGTAAACGAGAACGCACTTTGCAGTGACAAGAGTGATCAGATTGAAAACCCCAGCTTCAATGGTAAGGGAAGTCTAAATAATTGCAATTACCATCAAAGTTCCCTAGTTTTGAAACCCTTTCAGCCCCAATTGTGCTTCAATAGTAAGAAAAGTCTTAATAAATGAACTTTAAACTTACAGTAGACCATCTAAATTCCCTATTTTGAAACCTGTTCAATCCCAATTGTGCTTCAATGATAAAAAAAATGTCTATTGATAATGATAAGGATGCATTTTAATCTTAAGCCATTTAAGTTCTCTAATTTTGAAACCCTTCACTCCCAGTTGTACTTCAATGGTAAAAAAGTCTAAAAAATCATGTTGGTAAGGATGCATTTTACTCTCAAACCATCAAAGTTCCTTAAATTTGAAACCCTTTCAGCCCCCGTTGTGTTTCAATGGTAAAAAAGTCAAACGAATTGTGATGATGTTGATAAGGATGCATTTTACTCTTAAACCATCTAAATTCCCTATTTTGAAACCCTTTCAGCCCCCAGTTGTGCTTCAATGGTAAAAAAAGTCTGAAAATCGTAATATTGTTGATAATGATGCATTTTACTCTTAAACCATCTAAATTTCTTAGTTTTTTATCACTTTCCGTCCCAATTGTGCTTCAATGGGTAAAAATAGTCTAAAAATCGTAATGTTGTTGATAAGAATGCATTTCATTCTTAAACCATCTAAATTCCCAATTTTTAAACCCTTCAGTACTAGTTGTGCTTCAATGGTAAAAAAAAGTCTGAAAATCGTAATATTATTGATAAGGATGCATTTTACTCTTAAACCATCTAAATTTCTTAGTTTTTTATCCCTTTACGACCCAGTCGTGCTTCAATGTTAAAAATAGTCTTAAAATCGTAATGTTGTTGATAAGAATGCATTTCATTCTTATACCATCTAAATTCCCAATTTTTAAACCCTTTCAGTACTAGTTGTGCTTCAATGGTAAAATTGTCTACAAAATCGTAATGTTGATAAGGATGCAAAATTTCATTCTTAAACCATCAAAGTTCCTTATTTTGAAACCCTTTCAGCCCCCGGTTGTGCTTTAATGGTAAAAAAGGTCTAAAAACCGTAATATTGTTGACAATGATGCATTTTACTCTTGAAATTTCTAAACTCCTTGGTTTTTTAACCCTTTCAGTTTTATCCTGTCAGATAAGTTCTTCCAACTTTGAACCATACTTTTCATTGAAAACGTTTGGGAGAACTTTACATCTGGTCCTCAGCAAATCGCTTTGTTTAATCAATTCTCATCTTCTTGGTAGCATAAGTCATATTTTTTTCTGGAACGTAAAGAGAAAATAGATGTCAACTTTTTGCACTGAAAGGGTTAAATATTTACAGAGACAGGGGTTCGTATGGTCATAAAAGGCCACGGAATTTGAAAGTGCGTTTTGTTTTCCAAGCTTGGAAATGTATGGAATTTGGGAGAATCGGCAAAATTTGGGGGTTTATTTTATTTCCCTTGAGCAATAATTTTGGTGAGTAAAAATGTTCAGAGAAAACGTCGGTAACAAACACAGATTGCACGTTTGGCATTTACTGTAAAGTTGAATTAGTGTGTGATTTATTTGTTTTGTTGGTGTGGATCTTTTGGTTTCTCAATGTTTTTGGCTCATGGACAACAACAACATTAGTTTAACCATTTGTTTTACAAGAAACATTTATACATTGTAATTAGAAAAAGCTGCTAGTTAGTGGTTACAGCCACAAGAAATAACCATGTAGGGTTAAAAATGCCAAGTGGCCATGGAAAAGGGCATGTGGTCATGAAAAAGTCATCGAACTTCACTCATTTTCAGTGTAATCCCTGGTGGAATTTCGTTCCTCATTCTTAATGTGAACCCTAAAAGAATAAGATATAACCAACTTCAAAACGTTTGATTTAAAATGTATGCTCTCATTTTTGTTGATACCAAGTTTATGTTGCTATTGACTCGTACAGGTTCACACAGATATTTTGAAATCGCAAAATCAGTCAGGAAGAAAACAAATTTCCCCCACAGCTGTTACAGAGAACCAGGTTTAAGAAACTGGAAAAACTAACAACAATTGCAAAACAAAAAAATTTCCATCAAGAAGTTTCTCAGTTCTGGATGTTTGTAAATCAATTTTTTCTTGCCTTTCAATTTGAACTGGCTTTTCTTTGTCTATTCGGGCTGGCGATCTTATTAAACTTATCCGTTACTTATTGTAACTTCTTTAGGCAGTAGTAGTACGAAAGACACACCTTCTTGTAAAAATGGCAGTAACCATGAGGATCAAACCAGTCGCAGTGATAATGCCACAATAACGATTAAAATTGAACCAGACGAAGACAACTACTGTACGGTAAGAGTGCTATTTAGACTTAAGACAAATAATTATTTTTAGTACACCTTACACTGTCAGTATTGTTTTATATTATTTTTAAATTTTAGAATGAAGATCAGAGCCAGAGTCTTGCGGAGCTTAAGTCGGTTATTTTCAAGAACGTCACATTCAGTAACGATTCTCCATTGCGTTTAGGGTGCCACGCTTCATGATTGAATGATTTGTGAGGGCCAGAGTTTGGCATGTTACAAAAGCCCATTGACAACAGTTGACAACGTGGCTAGCTGTATGTTACCAAAGATTCCCTGCAAGTTTTTTTTCTCACCTATTTGTTCCACTGCAGAGCTCGAAATTTTTTTTCAAGTAACCAGCTAGCTACCAGAGTAAAGTCTTTGGAAACCAGAGCGCGATTTTTATTAACCATACATGTACATGTTTTCAAACTTGTTATACACACTTTGTCTGCGGCTGTAGCTGAAAGAGTGATTACGTTTGTTTCAGATAGTATATCAAAGTAAGTAGATAAACTTCGTTCTTTCATCTCATCATTTTATTAGAAACAAACACTCTTAGTCGCAAAGGTTCCACACAATCTTGTAGTAGACTGATGGCTACAAGTTCTGAGCATCTAGTTGGCCGCTTTCCACATAGAATTTGCCATGTTCCCCACATATAATTTTTCCTAAATTTAAAAACAGAAATGTTTCAATTAGAAAGGAACGTGTGGGCAAATTGGAAAGAAATACATCAGCTTATCAAGTTATTGTCCATTTTTAAAATTTAGTCAATCAGATCAATAGTTTAATAATACCGCAACTAGCACCTTTCTGCGTTCCATTGCGTTTGATCTCTCTAGTTCTTATTCGGAACGTTACTTAAATATTTTTAGAATATGATCTTTCGAAAACCTTACTGTTGCCATTTTCAGGTAAGAACTAACATTAAGGTTGTCGGAAGGTTGTGTTTTAAGATTGTCGTTCTTATTTTAGTGCTCATATGAAGGATACTTTACAACAAGCACTCCAATGAGCTGTAACCAAACTCCAAGCTTGGCTAATCAATCCGCAAGCTTGGCTAACGATAGCGGTAAGTTGACTTTCATTATTTATGATATTACTTGTTATACAGCTTTAATTCGAGATACTTTTTTTATTCAGTGATGATATAGAAACAATATTTTCAAAGTTTAATAATTGAACTACAACAGATTCTGACTGAATGAGTAATGGCGGGCTGATAACTCAACCCCAGGCCACCAGCCAAATAGGTCCCAGGGCCTCGGCTGCTACACCAACCCTTCCTATAAATAGGTTTCATGGGAGCGGAACAAAGTTCAGTGTCTTAATGCATTATTCAGAGTTGCAACAAGCTACTGAAAGAAATAAACAATAATATCAAGTTGAACAAAGTTAGGCGGTCTGATAGTTCAAATTATAACGCGTTTTTTAGTTTGCTTAATTCTAGTTGGTAACACCCAGTCCCCATATCTGTTTGGGGGTCTGCATGACCGCCTAGATCTTTTAAGTTTTTCGCAGTCATCCTGAATTTCAGCATCGTACTGCAACTGCTCCTCTTGGCCCACTTCATTGCCAAAATGAGATAGTTCATTGCCAGCAGTGTCTATCTCCCCCATAGTATCCTCATCTGGTTCGTCTGTTATGCTTGCGGTTTCCCTTCTCAGGTCATTCTCACCAGGCAAGCTCTTCTCTGTTTGGCTCGGGTTAACTTTCATCAGTTACTTCAGGAAGTTCACTGCCCGGTTCTTTGAATGAGACTTTTTCGTCAGAGTCACTGGGTACACCATCACTTTTTTCACCACCATCCCTGCTTGGAGATTTGCCTGTGTGTTCTCTTACAGTTTTTATCAATCATTTGAGAGTGGCTGTCTGTTTACCTTCTGCTTCCTTGTGCTTGGACAGTTTCAGATTGTCGAAATGTACAATCTTACTTGCAATCTGGATCCATCAAGCTTAGATTTCTTGTAAGTTACTTCTGTCCCGTTCTAAAGCAGTAGATAAGGACGCATCTAGTTTCGATGTAACTTGGCTTCTTCTCCTAGTTTTGATACTGGACTATGCAAGATTAATTAACCTCTTGGCTGGAAGAAATAATCCGTGATCCCATGGTCATGATACTCTTTCATGCGCTATTTGAAGGTATTCATGAATGAGTGAATGTCTCAATCAAGTTTGTCTTATGTTTAGAAGTAAAGTAAAGTCACCATACTGACCAAACTCCTCTTCATCAAGAACCCAAATCATGATGTAAGGTGGTAATCTCACTTCTCTTCCATACATTAAGTGAAATGTTGTGTTGCCATTCAATTGATGAATACTGCTCCGTAAATTTTCGAAAACGGCTAGAAAAACGTTAAGATTTTTAAACAGTTTTCGGAAAAATATTTATAATAAATATTTATATATATTATATTTGTATAAATATTTATATTTATACATAGTTAAGCTTCGGAAGTATACCAGTGCCCAATCAGGGCCGAGTAATTTTGCCCTGACTTAAGAAAAATGCCTCAGCTGATATTCAATCAAGTTGAAGTAATTTTGTCTTCCATGTTATAATTGTTTTTAATGGTAACTCTGATTTTCGGTCAATAACCAAATTCCCAGCGTTCTGATTGGCTGAACTTAGGTCAATAAGCTACCGTACAGACTTTTTTGAGTTACGGACTTCAAAAGTCAAAACAATGTCCGGTGAGTTTTATTATCTGCTCGAAATTACAAGTATTGAAGATTGACCCGATTGAGTTCTACAAGAGACATCAACTGAAAACAATAACCAGAAAGGTAAAGCAGTGAATGAAAAATTGAAGTTCAATGAACAATGTGGAGAACATTTTTACAAGAAATAAATGCTTTTTAATCAAGCTAATGAACCATTTAATAAAAATCTTAATAACCGAGAGCGAGTCCACACAGTGGAAGACCTCGGGCAAAATATTCTTCCGGACAGACCTCGCTCTCAGTTACTAAGATGTTTTTATTGTTATCATTATTATTTTAGTTAATGTGTTATTACTTTTACAATCGCTATTTTGTTGTTGTTTGTGTTTCTTTAAAGTTATCATTATTGTGTTTTAGGAAACTATCTGGACGCTTCCTTTATTGGTCTTCTGCAAGGAGCCGGTCTTTTGGACAATGTAAAAGAAATGGCAGCAGAATTGCGACAGAAGGACGAACGTCGTTTATCAGATATAGAACAGAAGAAACAAAGTTAGAGAAGCTCTTTTCTTTTCATTACGTTGTGGTGTTTGGTTGTAAGATGCTGTGACAAAGTTGTAAAAAATATACAGTATGGTCGTCAATAAGTTCATACTCTAGTGTCCTATCCTTATGAGTGTTAGAATTTATTTTGAATATTGTTAGGTTTTGTCTCTGTTGGTATAATGTATTACACCGATAGAGTACCATAGAGTACTAAACTAAACTAAACTTTATTTATTTAACGAGGGTAAACATATTAACCTTGGAAGTTATCTAACACATAGCCCTCGGCACAGATCTTGGCGTTATTTAAAGTTCTGATGCCCTATAGTGGCATATGTGTAAATACAACATATATACAGACTCGAGTGAGGGCCCTGCACAGGAGACGAAGAACATTCCAAGTATGGCCGATCTACAGCATCAACAAAGAGCCCCATAAATCCACACAAAGACCGCGGTGGAATTCGAACACACGACCTAGGAAACAGATCACTAACGTCGCTTTAACCAACTGAGCTACGCGGCCAGCTTGGAGTTGGTCGTGGGATTTATGGACAAAGCTCGGCCCGAGCATTGAACTAACTATAGACTACTGATACCCTTCAGTGTCATGTGTGTAAACACAACATGTATAGATTCAAATGAGGCCTTAACCCCACTGGGACGGGGTATAATCCAATAATCTCTATAGTGTCTTTGTTGATGCTGTAGATCAGCGAAATTTGGGTGTGTTTATCATTTACTGGTGTTATGCTTAAGACTTCAAATCAGGTTTTGTTCTCACACGAGGCGGCGTTAAAAATTGTTTCAGAAAAAATAAAATGATACAAACATGAAAAAAAAGTTTTAGTTTGTCGCATTCCTTCCTTGAAAGGCTGCTGAACGGGTGTAGCTACTATTGCTGTCGTTAGTGGTGATATTGTCATCCTTATTTTCGTTTTGACTGTTGTTGTTATTAACTGCAGGTGTAGACACAGAACTTGAAACTATCAACACAGGAGTTGCCGAACGAATGCAGCAGCTAGAAAAGCTCAAAGCTGAACTTGATCAGATGCAGGAAAGAAAAGTGGCGGCAATATCGAAGCGAAAGCGTCTTGAGGAGGAAGAAAGCACTCTTACAAAGAAGTTGAGGTGTTGTGAAGACCTGCTGAAAGTTGGAAATGAGTAACACCCTCACATCCAGTGTTTGTGTCAGCTCTTCCCCAAAAACTGATGGTGACCGCCCACGTGCTTTGCCACCTAACAAATCCCCATTCTTAAAAGAACATAGATTCAAACTTTCAACTCTCTCAAATAGATGTCGTTTAGAAGAAAGCTATCTAGAGAATATGACTGCCGAGGCTACACTCAACTAATCTTTAGCTCGGGGTAAAGATTATTTGGTGAAATGAGTTCATTTCTCTGCAATTCAAAGAGAAAAGATACTTCAGTCGATACCCAGTGTAAAAGAAGCGAAGAGTACTGGGCACATTGCAGGTTATATATTTTCGCTGAGGAATGGGATCCTCGGTTGTACAGCGTACGTAGTTTCAAGTAAATTTTTTGTTAGATCTATTTCATAAATTGATAACTTTGTGCATATGAATAACGCAAAGCAAAATATTTTCATCATTTTCACAATTAAAATTCCCACGCGCCGCCATTTTGAAATGTGACGTGTTACGGTTGCAGTCCAGTCTCCACTCAATAAATACAATAACAATGAACGAGAGGGGGTCTGGCACTGCAACACTAATACGTCACATTTCAAAATGGCGGCGCGGGGGAAACTCAAATTGTGAAAACGATGAATACATTTTGCTTTAACTTAACCTGCGTTCATAATACGTATTAACTATCAACCCTGAACTGCCGGTATGGATACAGACATCACAAAAGTTTTATTTCAGACCAAGAATTCCTTTAAACATCCTTTCAACTAGCAACTTATGCTTAAAATGACAAAGGTACATGAGCACAAACCGGAAAGATTTTAAGGAATATAGTTGCTTTTTCATCGTCATTTGTAGATACAAGTCTTGCTCGTACAAACTTTGTAAATGCGACGTTTAAAGAAACATTTTTAATCATTTTACGAAGATTCTTGGGAACTTTTTTAGAAGGAAGAATGAGTTATTTTTTTACTCCTTATATAACGTTCCTAACTCAATAAAATTGTTTGTTTGTTGTAGTTCGTTTATTTTCTTACAACCTCTGTAGATGTGAAACATTTGAAATTACAAAATTCGAGCATTATTCCAAATTTGGTTAGACACTAAGCATCTGTAGTGGCCACCATGGCTACTTCTGTGAAGAAATTGTCGCAGCCTGAGGAGCCAGTATTAAAGTATGGGAGCGAGAATTAGGGAACGAAATACAGGAATGATAAGGAGAAGAACTGGTAAAAGAAGAAACGAAAGGAGGAATTTCCAAAAGAAGAATTGTTTGGAATAATCCGTAAAAGAAGGAACGATATTAAGGGGAATCTCTGAAAGCAGGAATAATAAAAGGGAGATTTTCTGAAACCAAGAACGATAAGGGGAATCTCTGAAAGCAGGAACGATAAAAGAGGGAATCTCTGAAGGCAGGATGATAAAGGGGGGATTTTCTGAAACTAAGAACGATAAAAAGAATCTCTGAAAACAGGAACGAAAAAAGTGGGAATCTGAAGGCAGGAACGATAAAAGGGGATTTTCTGAAACCAAGAAAGATAAAAAGGGGAATCTTAATGGAGAACATATAAAAGCAAGAGTAATACACGAGTAGTAACCATACCTTGGTGTTCAATACAAATTATTGTAACGAATTTTTAAACTATGCACAGTGAATGTTGATAGCTTCGCAATGCAATCTCGTTCCCAGAGCCCGCGTTCCTTATGGCCAGGGCCAAGAATTGTTTTGAGAGAATGCTATGCCAAGCGACCTACACGTTTGTCTGCTTTTTCACTAGACAGGAAAGAAAAAAACTGAACCTTTGCAGTGCAAGAGTTTTCTTTATGACAGTAATTTACTAAGGTTGACAAAACGTTTTTACTTTTTCGGAACTTTTGTTCAATCGTGACTACATTTTAATTTGTACCTGTTACACAGTGTTACTAGACCGCCATTTTTATTTCTACGTGCAGGCGCGGTTACAACAGAATAAGGCTTGGTTACATTTCAACAATACTGGAATCCTTGGCCCGCACATCATGCAAGACCTTGGGTTTTACGAATTTTTTCCAAGACCTTGGACACGTCGATCCCCTCTCGTTCTTTTAACCATATCTTTTCCTTGGTGTCATAAAAGTTGTCCAGCACGTTAGCCGACCAAGGAATTTGGGCTTTCTTCAGCTGGGCCACGAAGAACTCTGCAAACGCAATAACGTCTTTCTCGCTGACTTCGTTTTTAGTGAGGTCGATGGGTGACCACGCCCCAAAATATGTCGGAATCTTAGTGGCATCGGTGAAGGCTGCCGAGATTGAAATTTCGCTCTTGAGAAACTTTTTGTTTTCTTCATCACCATTCCAATATCTGTTGGAATCCTTGTTGTTGCTCGGTCCAGCGGCGTAGGTGTGCCATTCAGCCATCATGAAGTCGTCTTTGTCATAAATATCTTCCGCTATGGAGTCGAGACCTCCCGCTCTTTTAGTAGGCGAAGTAAGAATCAGAATACGTTTCGAGTTGTTCCCACCTAGAATGAATTGACAATAAGGATAATTTGATCAACAATGATTCCGAAACGGAAAGTGGAATTGATTGAGTTTCTGTGTCATAGTGACGTTATTCCCAAGTTAACGAGATAAACTATTTTGGGTTCTAGATTTAGAACTTAGGCTAAGATGAGTTTTTGAATAACAAAAAAGGCAGAATTCTGAATTATTTAAAAGTTAAAATTCAATAGATCTATACCATTTTCGATATTTTAAATACGAGGCTCAGGGGAATAAGACAAAAGAAATCGCATTGGAATCGCATTATGAATAATTTATTTATGTTGTTTATTCCCCTGACCCTTGCATCAAAGAGTTTGAAATATCGAAATTGGTCTAGTTAAAAACGAATCTGATGCTTCTATAAATGTCCAAACTTTCTTCGGGCAACGGCATCATCAGGGACTGAAACTGAGAAAGAATAATATCTGCGCTGGTCTAGTATAAAATATTTTGTATAAAGTATGTATACAGCGTTTTGAAGCAAGGCTGAACCTTTTTCATGTAAAACATATAAGATATCACCAAACACAATTATCGGTTATAAGACCATTATTAAATATACATTAACCAAGGAACAAATCTTTGTATCAAATTGCTGCATTTTTTCTAATGCATACAGTCATAAAAATGTACCGAGTTAATGAGCAAGTGCGGGTCTTCCATAATTCTACTGGGTCACATCATCTTATATGTTTTATGTTGGAAAAAAGGTCAACCTTTTTTCAAAAGGATGTATAGCTAGAATGAACGGATACAAACAAAAAAAAGGCTTGGCAGGATATATGAGGGACAAACAGCATTTGAATATAAGCAGAATTAAAACAATAGGTTTGAAAACTCACTGCTCTCCTCTCTGCATTCTTTCTTTTATTTTTTTTTATCTTGCTTACTTTATCAATAATAGTAAGCTAGTACTTACCAGAATTCCGAATTTTCTTAACAACTTCACGCGTCCACTCGTTGTATTTTTTAGTGTTTCCTCGCAAACTGTTGCCGCAGTTTTTTCCGCATTTGTCCACACCCAGCTCGGTAAACAGGTTGAAGCTCAACCGATAATCTTTGTCTTTCAGTCTCTCAGCAACTTCTTCCCACCATTGGATGTAGGCTTTTTTGGCCTTTTTGGTGGCCTTTGATTCGTATTTGTGGTGGATCCAAGAGATTATAGGTGCAACGTTGTACGTAAGGCAATCGTCAACCACTGCTTCTAAATTATTCAAAAACGATTTAAACTTGGGGTCACGTTTGTACGGCATTTTGTACAGATCGGCTCTTGATCGGAGTCTGAGGTTTTTGAAGCCCTTTTCAGCAACATCTTTGATGTTCTCCACGTTGTACTTTGACATCGGCTCCTCGCTCTTAAACCAGTTTGTCGAAAATCCTTGGCCAATTAGTCGCTGGTAATCCGTTGCTTTGATAGGAGCCGTCCCCTTGTTTCTTTTTGATACAGATGAGCACTGCACTCCGCTCATAAAGAAGCTGGTCAGGATAGCTGCAAGTAGAATCGATCCCATTTTGGAATCTATGACTTAAGGTCGCACTACTCAAAAACTCGAATGTGTTGGCAGAGATAGTCGAGAGTATTACAACTGAAAGTGAAGAGAACGTTCTCAAATAGAAAAGTGAATGCAAATTTACAGCTATTGTTTATCAAACCTTTTGTGTTGTTAATTGTGTTCCCGTTGCTAGCTTGAAATGTGAACACGTAGCTCCAATACCGGCCAATCGCTTTCTTGAGGAAAATTACTATTCCATTCTAAGAGTTTTCTAAACAGCATCATACTTGTCAATAATGCTATTTTATCAACTCATTAAGAGCACGTAAGTGGTAATAAAATTGGGATAAAATGGATTGAAATGTTAAAACTCGTCTAAAACTAGAATCGAAAGTTGCTGAAGTTTGCGATTGGAGGTATAGAATTTCTTCGAATAAAACCAAGTTAGTTTTAGAACTAATCTGCGTGTCTTCAGCAGAAGATGGTGATATTTACTCAAAACTTAGCAATAGTTAATAGAACATAAATATTCTTTTGGCGAAAATAATTATAAGAGTTTTAAAAAGTGTGCATGAAGCACAAATAAGATTTTAAAAAAGACTGCTAAAAAGTTGTTGTTCATTTTAAAAAGGCAATTTTTGTTAGACGCACGTGATACTTTTTATTTGCAACTGAACTAGCGCCTTTTTTGATTCCTTAAACATATTTTTAAAAAGGCTTCGTCGTTTAATTGAGACTTGAGAATTAGCATCTTTCGACAAAAACAAGTAATTTATTTATGTTTTTAAGTTTCATTATGAGTAAGTGATGTGTTTTAATGACACATAGTGGAATCACCAACAAAAGAATTTACACACGAACTGTTGTTTCTTTCACAAATAAATATGGCGCGTTTCTGTACACCAGCTGAAAAGCTCGCATGGGAAACAGAGCCTGGTGTTGAACGAGTCTATTTAGTTTCCTGAAATAGTGTTTATGTATGGCGCATTTTTAGTGTCAAAATTCAAACCTTCATTTCGAATTTGCAAAGTTTCATTTCGAACTGGTAAACAGCCATTTTGAACTCGCAAACCTTCATTCCGAATTTGCAAACCTTTTCATTTCAAATTCGTAAAACTTCGTTTCAAATTTGAAACCTTCAATTCGAATAAGCAAACTCCCTTTTGAAACTGGCAAAATTTCGTTTCGAGTTCTCGTTTGTTTGTTTTGTACTGTCAAACCTACATTTCAAACTGGCAAATCTTCAGCTCTGTTTCCCATGTGAGCCTTACAGCTGGTGTACCGAAACTCCAACAGTAGTTATCTTTTTTTTTCTTAAGAAGCAGATTACTTCGCCTTAAGCTTTATTGTTAACTTTTTTAAAAAAGAATAGGTTCAATTTCTTTTAATTTACTTGTTCCTAGTCAAAGCTTGTTTTGTTTTCAGTTTTTCAACTTTACTCTTCCGAAGCTATAAAACACGTATCTGCACTCAGTACCGACATCCGAAAAAAGCAAGATTCAATTATGTTTACCGTAGAGCCTCGAAAACAAGCCAGTGGGCTCCATTTCTTTTTATGTAACAGTCTTGGATGGGTCTCTTTTTCGAGAGATGGTTTTTTTTTTACTTAATAGCCTGCATCGCAGACTGTTCAAATCTCCGGCAGTATGCGACGCAAGCTACTTTTTAACTGTCTTGCATGGACGGGCTTCTTTTCGAGATGGGCCTCTTTTCTTTTCAACTGTCTTGGATGGGCTTCTTCTCATAATGTAATAGGCTTCTTTTCGAGGCTGTTCTCGTTTTGAGGAAACTTTTGCAAAGGATTCAGAGGGTGTGGGGG
>JAOBAT010101445.1:0-15827 GCA_026413305.1 Hydrozoanthus tunicans
GTATTAAAATAACTTCCTTGGCTCCAAACATAAAAACTAACAACAACTTTAACATCATAATTTCACTGAACTGTAACATCCGTAACAAAGAATTGCCCATATACAACATTTTTTGTAGCACACGAGAAGTTTTGAAATGACATGCTTTTAGCATTAATGCTTTGCCACAGACTTGTTTTTCAAAATAAACTAATGGTGTATTGGCCGGTTTTCACCTTGCATCATAACCACCATGTTGGTGCTTTTGAACAAAAGAATTTATTATTTTTTCTTTGTGTAGGACATCAGTATGGCCACTTAATCTTTTTTCGATTGGGTCTCAAGGGAGTGTGTGAAGACCAAGAACTACTACATTCTTCCAACTGGAAACCGTGTTACCAGTTTAGGAGGCTTAAGGTTTTCAACCTCAGTAGTTCCTATGTTTGACCAAAGTCAATTTTCTCATTACCAAAATAACTCATAATATCTGAGTAACATAAGGAGAAGTTAGATGTTGATAAACTGGCTTGGGCCGATAAAGTTAATTATTAAGTATTTATTAAGAAAAAAGGGGAGCAGCTTCTAAAATAGTTACAAATTATTGTTGCTGGAAATTTTCCAGACAAAGGGCTGACACTTAGAATATCATTATCACCTTATATAAACTTCTGACAATAGTGATTTTAAACTGATAACTTTTTATTTTGTTGATCAAAAAGGAGCTAACAAACCACAATACAGCTTGTTCAACAAGTTTTATTGTACATGTAATGAATATTTTCAAGGTTATATTTTTATCTGACAACTATAATATTTTGTTTCAGGGAAAATTTGGCTGTCGACAGCTATTTAAGTGAGTAACTTTCTTTTTTTTTTTGATTAGAAATTTGAGTCACAAATTTACTTGTGTTCCCTATAGTTAAAGGTTTAAGTTTGTTCAACATAAGGATAAACATAGTTATTTCATTTGCAGTTGTGAAGCTAGGCATCTGTTCTAAAAAATGCAATAACAAAGTAAATAAAAGGCTAAAATTATTATGATAAAATATTTGACAGCCCTTGTGAGTCAAAAACAATTTCATTTTAACTTTTTATCATAACAGTTTTTGCCTTTTGTCTTTTTTTAATCAATTTTAGCAAGTATTATGACAACCACAACAATCATACTTCAAAATGTAGTAGTTATTTTCAGTGCAATTTTTCAACTAGGCATAGCTGATGAGGCAACTTTATTTTTCTTGGGATATCTTGTTTCCATCTCTTTTTGACATTTTTACCCTGAAGATCAAAAAGATGTGGAAACAGGACATTCCAAGAGGAATAAAGTTGTACCAGATGATGAAACTTAGGTCAGCTAAATTGTTGAAACTATCCAAAAAAAATAGCTGATGAGGACTTCAGGTTGAAAAATAATATCTTGAGTGTTTAGTTTATCCATGATTCAAAAAAATTCCTAGCTTCTTAATTGTTGATTCAATGAAAAGTATTGTTTATGAAAACATATTTTGTTACTCCTCCAGTGTCACAGATGGATGAAGACCAGTATGTGCCAATTTGGACTGTTGCAAATTTTAACCAGGTAATATTGTGCTGTTATCACATGTTAAAGAAAAAAATACATCTTAGGGTTCACGCTGAACCAAGGTTTGAAAGAAAATGGTCATTTTTTTAAAAAATTTTGTTATTGCAGATCAAGAAATTGACTAGTAACTTGTCTCTGGTAAAGGAGGCCATCAAGGGTAAGTTACAAGTTTAGTGCTTTGATTAGAACTTATAGAAATTTCTATCAGGAAGGAAAGTAGGTTTTTAAACTAATTAATTTATATTTTTGCTTTTTAAAGTAGAGAACACTGCTTATTAAATTGAAGAGTGGAGTTATTTACTTGAAATTTGCACTGCACTTGTTTTGTGTCTTTTAAACAAGCCCATTTTATATATTTTTTTGTGCAATTACCGGTATGCAAGTTTGAAACTGTTAAGCTTGGAAAATCACTTCATTTACCCTAGTATTAAATGAAATGCATGGTTAGTGATTGACAACCCCTGAGTACTTTCACTGCTAGTTTACCATTGCAAGTAAAATCTGCCAATTGGCTATCAGTATGGTCTGGGCTGCAATCGCTGGTCTTGAGTATCTTGTGTACCAAAAAGTAAGCTGCTTGTCTAGTGCTTACAGATAGGGGTATTATAAGGTGATAAGAAACCATAAAAATTATTAACATTTATTTTCAAAAAGTATCTTTACTCATATGCAATGGTTGTCATTTGTAAACATGAAGATATCAAGTTGCCAAAAGAACATTTTTAATTCAACCTTGCATCATATCTAGGTTTTTATGCCACTACAGTTGTTTACAATGTTGTGCAGTCATTTCCTGTTGCCAGTTGTTACAGTGGAGTTATAAGATGAATGTAGAAGATGAATTCCCATAACTTTAACTGTCCATGATCAGTTATGTTGGCTATTTCCTTTATTGGTATTCTATGAAGATGCTGGAAATATTTTCAGTTTTCAGAAAGTTTAAACAATTTAGCTGATACAGATTTCTTCGTCATCTGGATAGTTAATCCTCTTGGTATCACTTGTCTCTATGTCTTTCTGAACTCCTGCTCAGTTTTTGGGATCCTAAAACATGTTTCAGTTCTTGAGAGGCCCAATCAGTATTTTCAGTTTTGGTTGTTGTTGGTTGGTTGTTGTTGCAATATGTAAGGATGTTTTTTTGTTTTATAATTTTTATATTTTGCTGTTTAGACTCTCCAAATCTCCAGTTGGATGACTCTGGTGAAAAACTGCGAGCTAATGTCAAGAGATGTATTGTTATTTTGCGGGAAATCCCAGAATCTACACCCATTGAGGTAAACTCATCATTTTTTATTATTTTGGTGTACTTTAAGTTTTGTAAGTAATTGAGGAATGTTATATATTCTTTTTGCTTTAGTTAATTAGATCTTTAGAACCATTAGTTTTCTTTGGTTTGTTATGATGAGAACTTGAAAATGTTATTGAGGCCAAAATGTTTGGCTGAAAAGTGTGCATTAGACATAAGTAAACAAGGTACTCAAAATGCCAATATATTTGAGAGCATTTCTTTTTATCTCTATGGAATGGTCTTTGTTTTGCCAATATAAATAACCCCATGTGTTTCAACATGCCTTAAACTTCTCTGGTTTCAAAAACTGTCTTTATCTGTTGAATGGAGTGAATGTTTAGAATTGCTTTTTGTTTAATCATATAAGAATAATAGAAAGGTTATTATAATTCAAATAAGAAGTCAAAAATTTGTTCATTTTTTGTGTAGTTCAGTGCCCAATAGGGCTTTTAAGATGAAAAAAAAGTTGTGACAATTTTGAAATTATTTTGCTTATCTTGGTTGTATTCTTATTTCTCTCACTTTGTTAGGAGGTTCAAGGACTGTTTTCAGGGGAGAATTGCCCCAAATGGACCAGTTGTGAATTTGCTCATAATAACTACTGGTATATTACTTTTGAATCAGATCAAGATGCCCAGAAGGTGAGTATAGTCACAAACAAGTATGTTCTTCATACTGTAACCACCTGGCAAAAAGTACCCCTGCAGTTTGCTGTTTTTGTCAGGGTCAGTTCTATATTTAAGGTGCAACTTAATTCTCTTTGCAGTCACTCACAACATATATGTTCTTACATATGTGCTGTCCAAGCACTCTACCAGATTAAAGGTTGTGTCAGTGTGAGCTTTCAATATTACACATGACCTTTGTGAAGTATTTTACTTGTCTCAGTTTCTCAGATTTTTTGCATCAAGTCTTGAAAGTAATAACCTTAACAACTTTTTGTCAAGCAGCTCTTGGCTGACATTACTTAGTTTTGAAGGGTCATTAATTTTGGAGGCTTCACAAAAGCATTTGATAGCAAGAAGTATTTACAATCATTAATTTTATTTGAAAGCTCTTTTTCTTTTTTGTGTGTGTTTTCTTTTCTTTGTCATGCCTTTGCATGTTCATTCTTTTTTGCTACAAGTAGTAAAAAATTTTGAGGTGTGACCACTTGTAAATCTGTTCTACAGTTTACAGTTTTATTGTTTTGCACCTATTTACATTTACAGTTTCTTTTCAATTTATACATCAAAGCTTAAAACAGGAGATAAATTTTGATTAACTATACTTTAAGAGGAAGAAGTGCATAGAGATCAAAGGAGCAAAAGCTTTTGAGTTGGCCACTACCACGGTGAAACTATGAAGGAGGGAATTAGTTATGACTATCTATTTAAACATTACTTTAAAGAAATACATCCAAAATCTTTCCCTTGCACATGTTAGCGTGTCATCCAACGTCCATCCATGTTCTTGGTTATGTCTATAAAATTATTAACACAGTATGCCTTTGGCAGGCATACAAATACTTGAGAGAAGAAGTAAAGACCTTCAAAGGAAAACCAATAATGGTAACTAAATTTAATGCTTATCAGCACTTTTTTTAATCTAAGGTTTTTGGATCATGAGAATTAAATTCTAGCTTATAAACAATGTACATTAACCAGGTAGAACTAAAGGTAGTCACAGATTAGTGAAGCACAATCGACAAGTTTCATGCCAGGGCTGGGTTGTTTAAAGGCTGGTTAACTTTTTCCCATGGCTAAGCCAAAATTCAGGTTGTAATTTCTTCTGAAAGGATAGTTTTATGGTTCTTATGAAATACTGTTTAGATTTTCTATGGAAATTTTCAAATTACCAGAAAAACACCATTTAGGATTGTGTTCTTTGTTGAATGCTAATTTTTTATGTCTTTACTTACGGTAATGCCATTGTTGGTTCACAGGCAAGAATAAAAGCAAAACCAATGCACAGCTCTAATTACATACCCAAGAATGGCTTTCGACAGCAGGTAAGCAAATGAAATTAGCCTAAATTTAAGTTGCAGTCTGGAGACAAAAAAGTATTTTTAATGTTTTACAGTTTATGCCAAATTTTTTTACACTATCTTTTTAAAATAACTAATCATCGCATGAGCTGATTTAGCATCAATTGTTTGTTTTCATGTTTGGTTGTAAAGAAGCTTTAAATTTTCTCGTTTCTCTAGGTTGCAGTTGAGTCGCAGCAGCAGCAGCATCAACAGCAGCAGCAGCAACAACAACAACAACCGCAACAGCAGCAGCAAACTCAACAAATTTCTTTCAGCCAACCACGACATTTCCAGTTTCCTCCAGTTCCTCCTGTGTATAATGGGCAGATGGTAAGTTTTATTGAATATGCAACACAATGCTTATACTGTCAGCTGTCATGAATATAATTTTATCCTTTGTTTTAGAAACTTGGAATTACTACTGAAAAAAATGATCATGTATTCATGACTGTATGAGCCTTGAATGTATGATCATTTGTTTCAGTAGTAAATCCAGGTTTCTACAAATGGCTTATCTAGATAAAAATTTTTTTTCACAAATAGTACAAGTGTTCAAAAAGTGCAGTTGATTAATTGAAAATCTTCCAGGCCTTGTCTCTTATTTCATGTAGCTTTACTGAGAGAAACGTTTTCTTTAACACTTTGAATTTGTTCAGGCTTCTTGTTCAGTCTTGTTTTTTTTTTTTTTAAATTTCTAGCTCCCATTGAATTGACTGTCTACTATAATTGGGCTAACAAACCTTGTAAAATAATGTGGCCCCTCTGGAGTCCAGGAATTCTTTCTTTTTTGCCTTTGAGCTTTGAAGCCACGTCCTTCCCCAAACCTTTTTTTTTGTCTGAACACTTAGCTATCGTTTTACCATGAATTGGTCACTGAATGATGATAAAACTTACAACCAGATATCATACATGATCATGAATAACCAAAGGTCAATAGTTAATGACTTAAAAGATCTACAAACACAGTGATTATCCAAAACTAATCATCTTCACATAAATTATAAGTGTAAAAAGTTTATGTAGATATTTTGATCATAGCTTTATTTACAGCAGCAGAAACCTGAGCCCAGTCTTAGTAGCACTGGATCCCAATTATTTTAAAACTGGAGCTTCAGGGCTCTTTACAACCCATTTGGAAATGAAATTACTTTTGTTTGTGGTTAGAATCTAGCAATGTTTGATTTGTGCCAGCCTTCTCAAGCAAGTTTATTGTTTAAAAGGATTTTTGTATTAAAACTTTAAGTAACACTCTGTTATGTGTTATGTTTGCACAGCCGTTTCAGTACTACCCTACTCCAGGCATGATGCACACGTGGCCTCCTCCCCCAGGACAGTTATTCACAGAAGCACAATTGGTAAGATACACTCACAAAACCTATTTTTTAAATTTCTCTTTTACAGTAAGTTGCTCCAATGTCTTATATTTCATATGGAAGATTGCTAAGCAAATTCATGTCATCTGTGATGTAAGACCTTCCACATACTAGTCAAACACTCTACCTTTGAGCTAAAGCCTGGACCAAATGTCGCAAGGAAGATTTCTTGATGAACAAATGTTCATCTGGTATGTCCAGTCCAGATGGCTCACACTCATAACAGCAGTGAAACATGTCACTGGCAGACTAGAAGCAGTTCATCAATACTTCTTCAAAGATCTGTACCAAAGGCTGCATTCTTAGTCCTTCTTCTAAGCCCGAAATCCTTCTTTTGTCCTACTTTTAAAAGAATTTTGGTCCTACTTTTCTCCTACTTTTTCACCTGGGTGTGCTTGAAAGCTTGGGCTAAGATACATAGACTGTACCAATTACATCACCTGAATACCATGGCACATATGGCCGACATATATGCCTAGGCATTCAAGAGATGTGTGTGATACAGTTCATGTGTCAAAGCCTAATTGGTGACCATGCTCACCATGTGAGTTCCCGCCTACAGTATATTGAAGGTCTATTGACCTACTCTTGTGTTGACAAGTTCATTACATATATCTTTTGTAGTTCTTTAAAATACCACATGGTAAAGATTATTTCATACTTTTATTGTTTTATTCCCAATACAAACCACTTGACTATTCTGCAAATGTACAACAATTTATTTAGTAAAATAAATGACTGTTTGATTGAAGTCATTTATGGCTGATAGTTTGGTTTGGGAAGCTGGTGTGTAAAAAGGTTGTTATAAGTGCAGTTTATTGAAGTTGAAGGCTTCCAAGCTTTGTCTTGTGATTCATGTTGCTTTTTGAAATTAACATTTATATGTAAGTCTTTTCTTAAATGCAATTCTTCACAGCCACAAGGTTTCCCCTCAAATGGATTTGTACCCGGTCTCAAACCAGGTGAGGAGTTGTTTATTAACATTGACTGTAAGTCGATGGGTTCCTTCAGGCTTGCACAGTATAGTGTGTTCATGCAAGTTAATGGTTTTGATGATTGTGTTAGTATAATGCTAAAGAAGAAGAGAGTGGCAGCAACAGCAGTACTGACGATGATGTATAAAATTTGTTCGAATGATTTCATGTGGAAGTTTGCAGTTTGGTTATAATGTTAGAAAGAAAGTGTCCCACAAGAAAATGCTCAGAAAAATTGTGAGTCACTGATAAAAAATCAAACCTTCTGATTGGTTAGTTGCGACTTTGGTTATAAAGAAAGTGATAAGCAATAATCAGTGGGTTACAGATTTGATTCCCATCAGTGACTCAATTTTTTCTTAGCATTCAACTTGGGGAGCACTGGCATTTGTTGTTATGTCTGTGTATACTTGTAATGATTTGGTTTTTTTGACAGTTAGGTCAGGCATTATATAAATATGAAGTTAAAAAGTTCTAAAAAGTCAAAGACAACAATTTTTGAATTGTTTTTACTTTATCATTGTAAGAATTTTGTCCAGGTAGTAAGTGTTAGTCAGTACTTTATTCTAAGGTTTGCCATTGTTTACTTTTATCAGTAGTATGTGATTTTTTGACCACTGTTCAGCTTGGTTTCCTATCTGAGCAGTGCAAGCACCTCTTAAGAGCCATAAATTGGGTGTAAGCTCAAGCTCTGTATTAGAAGTTTGTGCCCCTAAACTTTTCTCTCAATGAAATCTGAGAACCTTGATGCCCTATCTACTCAACTTTCAAGAGTGTGCTCAATGATTGTGTTGTGTAGTTTTGAAGGGAAAAAACCTGAGTCAGCCACAACTCTCATCACCTAAGCTAATGCATAAGATGTATTACTTGTTGCAGTTCAAGCCCAGAATCATGTGCGCCACAATTACCCAGGAAGCAGACAAAGGTACATTAGTTAATGTCCCCAATGAGAACACTTTGTTAACTAAAAGGAGTACTGAGGAAATTTTTATTTAATGTCGAAAAAGATATCACTGGTAATAAACTCTTTTAGTAATTGCAGTGATTTGAATAATCTCTTGTCTACATTCATATTAAACTGCTAGTCTTCTTTGAGTAACATAATTTTTTTACCTCAAGAGCAAAGCTAGCCAGGCAAATTTGAATATGACAAAAGAATATAAAAATTGCAACATTTTCTGAGAAAGATCTTTGATGATCATGGCACAGGCAGCCCAGACCGTAATAGTGATCATGATTATGTTAAGTTACAATGCAATTGAAAATGTAACAGTCGGTTAACTCAGTTTAGTAACATGAAAGTCAAATCGCTAAAGCTACAATAATTATGAAGTGATAATGAAATGAAATGAAAATATTATCTTAGTCTCATTTGTTAGTCTTTGTATTGTTTGTCTGGGGTGCCAGAATGCTGAATTTGAGCTGTTTCGAAGGAAAGAACAAGCGAGAAGTACAGAAGAAGTACATGTTATTTTTGTTATTGTTATTCTTAAGTGCCTCTTTAGATTTTTTCTTGTTGCTTAAGAACAAGAAGTTGTTGCAATCTGATTGTTGCAAACCATCTCAAATGTCAACAGGTTCAGTGGGAATAAAAACAGTTATCATCGGGATCAGCCCCAGCAGCAGGAGAGGAACGACAGGGACTCTCAGCAGCAATCAAACCAAAGTAGACCAAGGCCTCATAATACAAATGGCAGTGTTAGTTCCTGCAGTGTCACTTCAACTACAACAACAAGCACCAACAGTAGCACTAGTAATGGAAGCAGTAGTAGCAGTACCAGTTCAAGAAACAACAGAATGGTTAGGCCTGGTGAAGATGACCACAGGCAGTGAGTGTTGAAAGAAAAGTTTATTATAATAATTGTTTATCAGGCTAATTAGGCTGGTGCACATCTCTATTTTATTTTACAAGTGTTTAAGATGCCTCAGCTAGCCGAGGCAAGTAAATTATCACTCACCTACTATTTTTTCAGTGACAGGTTTTGCAACTTATTTTTTAGTGTTGTGAAAGTATCTTGACTTGCTCACACTCTTTGGAGACACCAAATGCAAAAGACCAGATGGTCATGTTGGTGCCCTAAAGAAACCATCAAAATTTCTTTGTATGGCTGCTTTATATAACTTGCAATCCAGGTCACTTTTTTGTTTAACTTGTTAACAGTTACTCATGTTCGATCAATCAGTCTACTTTCATTTTGTTTCATTGTAACATTTAGATTAACATACTAAGTACAGTCTGCAGAATCACCATGCTTGTACAGTGTTAAGGTTTAGCTCATCTCTGTTCTTATTCAGCTTGTGGTTATATGTGTATTAATTTTTGATGTTTTGTGTAGCTTTCCTCGTGGTCAAAGGCCAAGAAGGCGTAGAGGAAGTAGTGAGGATATTAGTAGACATACTGTAAGTATGATCGAAGTCAACCTACTTTATGGTACCTTTCAAACTTCCAGAGGAGGTGGGGGGGGGGGGGGTTACCTGGAGGTAAAAAGTAAAGCTGGGTGCATGCCTGGAAATGTGAAAAATACCCTAAAAAGTATTTGAAGGTGTAAAGAATTTTGACCCTAAGAAACACCTAGCAGCATCAATTTTTGAGGAAGAAAGAAGGAAATTGAAGAAAAAGAACATACTCATTTTGTTTTTGTATCTCGAAAAATAAGTCTAAGTTGCTGATTAGAAATTATGACAAGCACCTTTTTCATACCAATATAGGGAGTCATTGTCACGTTGTCAAATCTGTATCATTTAAATAAATGCTTTATATTTAACATGCGTCTGGGCCCAGTTGTTCAAAAGACAATTAGCCCTAATCCAGGGTTAATTACCATAACAACCAATAGGTTTTGTTAAGAGTTAATCCTGGTTTAAAGTTAATCCGCTTTCAAACAACTGCCCCCAGGTGTCATTTGTTTAAGAATGAACCTTGTTTTGATTGTTACTTTGTGATATAGAATTATTGCTAGTCATCCCCAAATATGCCAATGGTGTAGTGCTAAATTTATTATTCTCCCATCTTGTACCTGTACTTTTCATGTTAACAGTTTTATTAGGAAAATTTTGCAGTTTGTTATAAATCAGTCCTCCTTTTCATAATACCAATTGTCTTGTATATTGTTCGACTAGGACTGAAAGGGTTAATAATTTTGTGACTCAAAACCTAGTTACCATAGTTGTCAGGGAATATCCTAGACAATAGTGCCAATTATTTTTATTTTTAAGAATTTATTACATGGGATTCAGAACAAAGTTGACTTTTGTCTGCGCATGCGCGTCAATAAAATAAAATCTCCACAAGGCGGGAAAAAAGCAGCACTTGATGTGTAGCGAGCACATGTTGTGTGCTTTGAAGGAATCGAAGTTCAACTTGGATTTTACAGATAATCTAGATATGAAAAACTCTAAACAAACTTTTATTGGCTTCGTGGCTTCCCTGAAATGGAAACAAAACTTTTTGTGGCTAGAATAAACATGACTAAATACTGAAAAATATGGTTCAAGCGTCTCAGTTAGTTTATGAATGGAGAATTTCACACCAACATTTGAAGCAGGTCAAACTGAGAAATTGCAGATTATGTTATTGTTTGTCGCCGTAAACTTTCGTACTCAGGAGAGAACACAAAGTATGTGACTGGAGGTAAGTCACTTTCAATTTTTCCTTGTCAAATCAAAAGAGAAGCTGTAAAAGGTTTGCTAAAAAGAATGAAAGCAAAATTAGAATTTTAACTTGTTGTCGTCATACGTGCAGCTAGTTACGACAACCTTACGACAACATCATTTGTTCAAATTTAGGCTGCTTTAGAATTTGCATTGAAGGAAAAAAAATGTATCCGAATACCAAAAAATCATTCAGTTTTGTATCCCTAAGTCTGAAACTCAGCACTCCCAAGATGTATATAATTGTTCGGCGGCCATTTTATGCTTTGGTCGCAGTCAGTCTCCGCTAAGCCTTGCTTTTTGGCTAAGACTTTTGTTTCAGGCTGTGATACGGGAAATCCCAACAACCACAAGGAAACTACAACCTTGGGATTCATTGAGTGTAATAACAGTTTATTTTACTGTGATTTAGATAGTACAGAGCGATGTAAATACATTTGGTTGTGCCTCGAAAAGTTGTTTCTTGTGAAAATTTACCATCAGAAACTGACTGCTTTATTTTCTGTTTTCAATTGAATAACAACTATTAAATAAGCTTATCGTTTAAAAGAGGCTTTAAACAGTTTCTCCAGTTAAAATAGGCTCAGCTGGTGGAGACAAGCTGCTACGAGGCATTTTTTCGTTGTGTTTTGTAATATTTGCAGCAGAAATTGGTCGATTTGTGTTCCTTGCAATTCACCGATCCAGCATGAACTAAAAAAGTAAGCCTTGATACGACAATCGCATTGGCCCAGTTGGTAATCATGAGTGACAGAATTATTCTAAGGATAGTTTGTTAAAATATGTTGTGATTTGTGTGCTCAGAAGGCATGGAAATTCAAGGGCATTGCAATTTTTTGAACTGCGAGTTTGACAACGAGCAGTCACTTGTAATATTCTGGAATGAAGTTGACTTACTCGGGCGCTTGTCTCACTTCTAAAGGTTCAATGAGCGGCAATTCTAGTAAAGTAAAAATTTAGTAGTTAAATAGCACACCTCTTTTTATTTACTTTGTAACTTTAATTTGTTCATTTTGTGCCAATGACAGGTCGATGAGTACAGTACATGTCTACAGCGGTATTCTTGTAGTTGTACCGGGTGCGAGTGGCAATCGCCATCGGTGGATAGTACAGTGGTCAAAAAAAAAGTCAGCGCCAGCAGATAATTTCTATTGTTCAAGATTGAAAATTTAATGTGTTGACCTCGTTTTTGAAAGATTTATTGCTCCATAACTCAACTTGATGCTGTACAAAATTAGGCCACATGTTTTGTGAGACAACTATACTATCGATTGTAAATGTCAACGATTGCGATGTTACTCCAAGCGATGCGAAAAATGTTTGTGTATATTAACAATTTCATGTTATAAGCATCTTTTTGTGTTTTTAGGTGAGTTCTGTTCGATTTTTTGTACTACTAGCATTCCAAACAATGAAGAGTATAAATAAAAGTTTCTCCATTCGTGTAACACATTGTCGTCTGTCATAAGAAAGCGCCAACTCGCGCCCAAACTATTTGTAGGTTCAGTTACTGCTTAATTACCCGTTTACTATTTTCTCTTTTGAGTTACAGTCACAGCTCCTACAAAATGCTCTTTTTTCAAATTTACAAAAGCAGACTTAAGCGAGTTAAGTACTTTTTTACTGTACATTGGCAATTCACACTCAAGCGACAAGCATTCGGCAGGAAAGTCATTTACGGGCAACTGAGAGCAATTAATTTAAAAACATTGAATTTGCAGTGCAGACGTGTGCCGTTTTTTGGAAAAAACATGACAGTCACTTCGTCAGCCTTCAGCTGAGAGCAGCCATTTTAGTAAAGATTTGTTCAGAAATTTTGCAAGAAGATGACGTCACACAAGCGCGCTATAGCAGCCAATCAGATAAAAGTCACCTTTGTTGGGATTCGGTTAATGAGCCCAATAATAACCATTCTTATTTGCAAGAATGGCAACTTAGATATATACATAGCACTGCTATCTATACATCTCACTGCTAACTGTATTATTTTTTATTATATTTTCAGAGGCAACAGGCCAATCGAGCCAGCCCAGTTAGACATAGCAAGGATGACTCAGATGCCCTTGTATTCGAACCTTCTCACTTTCCTCCACTTCCAACTTCTCCTGCTTCTACTTTGGTAAGATTTAGGGTGAAATAGGCAGAACCTAGAACAGAATAGAAATGCACTACATAAGATGTCAAAATAGAAATGTCAAACTGCTCTCCAAAAGCTGTAAGCTCTAGTTAAAGTAATTCATTTGATAAAAATAGCTTTAGAAGAACTTGACCCTTATTACTGATAATGGATCAGCCGTTTGAAAGGAGATGAAAAGAAGAAAATGCAAAGATTATGCGATTGTGTCATTTAAATCTTGAGCATGGGAGAAAGTGCCTTAAAATCACACATAAATAGCGTAAAACACACTTTAACTGAAACATTTGAAGAAATGTGACAGTGTTGTTGATATAGTCCTACTTCTTTCCATTAACATTTAAGTAGAATGATGACATATTGTACAACAACAAGAAGTTCTTTTAATCACCCAGGGTTGTATAATGACTACTTTAAATAACCATAGGGGCTAAATGAGTCATATAGCCAGCAATTATGGTGATTGAACAAAGTAAATTGGTGTAAAACGAGAAGTGCGAGCAAAAAAAAGTAATAATAATAACAAAAATGATAGTAATAATAACAATAAAACCAATACTAGAAGCTCTGTAATTATAACTAAACAAAACTGACAAGAATGTTAGTAGTAGTACTTAGCACTCATTGAACATACAAAGTCTGAAATTCTGTCAGGTTAAATTAATATTTTGAAATTAAACTGGTTTTTAACCTGGCTTTGAAGCTACTCAAGGGATAGCTGCTTGATGTTAGGTTCAACTGAATTCCAAAGTTTGACACCAGATAACCATTTATTGAATACTTTTTCATGACAATTAAAAAACTAAAAACAAATTAGTTTGTAATCAAATAATTCACTTCAGTTGTTGCTGATTATGTTTATATTTTAAATTTTTGTAACAGAATCGTCAATCAGCCAAGGATGTATCTGACAACAAGGTATGTGTAAACGGTTTATTCCTCTGCCTTTATTAATTTGATATTTTGTTCTGATTGATTTCAGTGGAAAACATTTGGATTTAACTTTGATCACCTTCTTGTAGTTTGAGTAACCACCTGTTGATTAAATGACTTTGTGCATAACAAAAGATAAAATTATGAATCTGCAGGTGTCACAACCTGTGCAGTCCCCATCAGATGGAACAGAATCTATTTCACCCAGCTCTCCTTTGCCCTCTCCTACCAGCTGGTAAGTTTTGCACAGCTTTTTTTAGTTAAATTTTTATTTGAATTCAGTTTACATTTTAATACATCTTTAAAATGAGTTATTTTTACATTGACTAAAACAATTGTGCTACTGTTACAAAATACAATACATTACCAAAAAGAGAACAAAATATATTTGTATTAATTTTATGAGCTGGAGACAGTTGGAGTTTCATTCAAAGCAAATATTTATTTATAAACACAAGCCCATCTTTTCCTAAGCTCTTCTATTTGCACAGCTTGTTACTGCTGCAGTGGGAATGGCTGTTTTTTGACATAGCTTGAACAATGCCCACTTCCTGCATTAGATATTTGGATGGCGGTTGAAAAGGGTTAAAAAGACTTTAAATTTTGCAGGGGGACTACAAGCACATAGGTACTAATAAATTAACCTTGACTTCCATCAATGAGCAGCTGTAGTTGTATGAGTTATAAATTGTTAGGATAAGATGAGTTGTTCCATAATTTTCCGTCTTGTACATTTGTTTTGTACCTGTTTTTTTTACCAAGGTCAAAGCCTCTTACTTCTGGTGTTGCTGCTGGTGCTATCACTGTATCAAATGTAGTTACAAGAAATAGCAGTGGAACAGGACCTCCAACTGGCCCTTCATCCTCAAGTGTGGACAACTCGGCAAAACAGGTGAATAGTCCACCATCAAATTCGTCAACAACTACCTCGAACCCCACGGTTAAAGCTCCTGCAAACCAAACCAATGGCAACCAAAGTGAAACTAAGAATGTAAGTTCACTCTTTGATTTTATTTGTAGAAAAAGTGATGATGGTGATATAATGCTAACGATGGCAGTGTAAGTTTATTAATAATGATCGTGATGTAAGTGATGATGACTTACAGTGGCAGGATTTGAGATATGCTGATGAGTGGGAAGTTTTGCATGCACTCTCTTGACTTTCTGCAAATATTTGCTGAAGCTTCATGGCTAGAGCAATTTTAGGGTTGGAAGTCAGATAAATTTTTACTAGCTAAATTTCAAAATGGGCGCAATTTGCAAACTTAACCTAAATAATCACTAAACCATGTTTGTTTGAACTTTTTAGGTTTTTTTAGCATTGTCTTATTTCAACTGATAGGTCTCGGTTTGACAAAATAAATAAAAGTACAGCGATAGATACTACCAAGTCACACAATAATTGTTAAAGAGTAAAAACTAGCCAGGGCTTTCTACAATGACAACTTTCGTAGCCGTTTCTAAAACTTTGTAGCCATACTCTGCATTGGTTATGACGACAGAGGTGATGATTGTGATGGTGATGATGTTATCAAAGATGATGATGATGATGCATATTCTAGATGAAGATATTGATAATAGCTTGGCAATACTTGGGATGTTTAGTGATTGGTTAGTTTAGGAATTTGTCCAGAATAATAAAATACTGAAACTTAAATATCCCACAGGAAGATGAACAGAAACCAGCAGAGCGTCTAAGTTATGCACAAATCACACAGAAAACACCACCAAAGACACAAGCTCCTACAACACCAACAAAGTCGCCAACAAAATAGAACAAGGTGCTTTAATTATTGGTCTTTAGAAAATAATCCTGATGTAACGCGCACTCTGATTGGTTACAAATCTATTTTCTATGAGAGAATAGAAAATGGATTTGACGTCACACAGCTCAAGATCTTTTTT
>JAOBAT010101456.1:0-15825 GCA_026413305.1 Hydrozoanthus tunicans
CAACGTGCAGTGTAGCGTCAACGAAGCAAGGTCAACGTGCAGTGTAGCGTCAACGAAGCAAGGTCAACGTGCAGTGTAGCGTCAACGAAGCAAGGTCAACGTGCAGTGTAGCGTCAACGAAGCAAGGTCAACGTGCAGTGTAGCGTCAACGAAGCAAGGTCAACGTGCAGTGTAGCGTCAACGAAGCAAGGTCAACGTGCAGTGTTGCGTCAACGAAGCAGGGTCAATGTGCAGTGTTGCGTCAACGAAGCAGGGTCAACGTGCAGTGTTGCGTCAACGAAGCAGGGTCAACGCGCAGTGTAGCGTCAACGAAGCAGGGTCAACGTACAGTGTAGCATAACCCGTTTCTCTTATCGAGGAGAGGTTTTATCCATGTACATCAATGTTTCATGTTTGGATGGCACTAAAAGGTTCAACAGTAATAAGGAATACGATTGCCAACAACTTATCAATATCTCTTCTTACACTCGTGCTCGTGAAAATGAATGGGTAGCTATCCCGCTCGTGGCTGGTAAAGAGCCGTCGCCAAAGTTCCACTTGTATGTCAATGATCCAATTGAGTTCTAAATTTACAAAAGTTTTTACATAAACATAAATATAGTGATAACAAATTTGTAATTATTATCTATTACTTTAGAAAATGTTTATCCATCATAACCAGAATGGCGCATTGAGTAGCTAATTCTTGAGTCATTGTGCTCACTGAAAGACATCCGAAACTATGACATTGCTCGCGTAACTCAACGCATGTAAGTGTTTCCAGGCTTCTCCCGGCCGATTCAAGGAAGGCCTGGTTAAAAATGAACATAGTCTCTCATTCCCAATATTTCTGCATATTTCAGTTCTGCGTCCAAATTTCTGACAAATCACTTATCACTCAAGCGCCACGACTCATGTCCGAATTGGTTACTTATTATCTTCTCGACATACATCTGCTTCCAACTAAGATCAAATACTTAAATCAAAGGGCGATTTTCCACGACGACAACTGGTAATTCAACAAACCTGAAGTAGCAGACGCCTTATTCAAACCGCAATGTAATGTAGCAAAAAAATATATAAGCAAACTCATTTTTTAACAGGACGTGTTCGTGCGGAGCATGTCTCACTTATTCGAGTTTTATCTATTAAGCAACCGCTCTCACTTGATCGTAATGGCTTTTACTTCGTGTAGAGGACACGGAAACTTGAGCCAATCAAAAGAAAGATAAAAGCTTACCCCGACTTTACATCAACCACAAACCTTGTTTACTTGCGTCCTCTACACGAAGTAAGAGCGATCGTAATCACTGTCACTACCAATTACTCTCATTTCTTTCCATTATCATCACTTTACCATCATCACTGGTAGTTATTATTAAATAACTGTCACTTGTGCCACACTTACACGGCCATAAAAATAACAACACGATTATTTCAAGCAGAACAAAATCAATGTGTCACTTACCGAGTTATAGCCGAACACTGATGCGGTGAACACTACTGGCTGATTACTTGAGGGGTCAGGTGGATTGTAGAAAATCCTTACATTGTTACTGTTCAAACGCTCTACAAAGACAAGTAGTGTGTCTTCAATCGCTGAATGAAATATGCTTGCAGTTTACGCAAGACAACGCAGACTAGGAAGGGGGGGGGGGGGAGAGTTATCTATTTGAAAAGTAGCAGCATTAAGGGGCAACGGACAGTTGTTTCAAAAACATATTTAAAGCAAGCATGTTTTTAGGGTTGCTGCACTTCGAAGACTGAAGTGGAAGTAGCGAGTTCCCTAGCAAAGAAATCAGGTTTGATAGTCATATTCGTCATGAAGGGAAAGTATATTGAAATGAAAAGCAACAGTGGACAAGAAAACTAATTTATGAGTAAATTTATCTTATCAATGACTGGCATATCCACACTGCACAACTACTGTCCGTTTTTCGAAAACTGTTAAAATACCGAAAAACAATAAACTGCTTTACATCAAACTTTTGAAAAGGATCAAACACAAAAATTGTTTTTTGGTATAAAGACGATTACTTACGCTGCACCACCACGCGTAGTTGGTACGATAGAGCAGTCTTTGTTGTTTGAGAGTTCTTGGCGAAAACTTTAACGACAAACTGGTCAGCCCTGCAACATAATATGACTTAACAATAACAAATCAAAAGAATGCAGAGATTACTTTCGACGAAGAATTCGAAATCTTTCAATCAACAAATGTACAAACATTAAAAACGGCTTTTTTTCGATCCAGAAAGTATCCGATACCAATTTTACGACCGATGAAATATCTAACAAATATTTTATGTAACAACCTTTTTAAAATCCCTGGACAGATTTACTTGAGTCAAACCAACCAACAGTAAAGATATTGACGTTAAAAATGTATTTTGAAAAGAAAAAAAAGGAAATCTGGAGCGGAAAACTTTTATCTAATTCAACGATACTAGTTTAATGGAGTAAGACGACATAAAAAATGGTTGGACTAAAACGCTGTACATGTTGAAACTTCTAGCTGAAATCTGTGTGCAACAACGGTGGGTAACCAGTTTGAGCTGGCGTTGCGCCGATAACATGGTTGGTTTTGTGAATTTTTTTGATTTTCCGTTGCGAGACAGTTTCACGAAAAGCACAACCGCTCTCTACTTCACCAGTCACAACGATCGAAGTTGCAATAGAAACAAGAGTTTCACCGTATAACATCACACAATCAGTAACGACGCTTCAACGTTCCCGAGCAAGTTTCAACCTTTGATGTTACACGAAACAACGCCTGGTCAAACTTGGTTCGCATCGTTGTTGCTCAAAAGCTTCAGCTTAAAGTTTCAACGTGTAATAGCGACTGTACAACGAAAAGCATGCACAACAGTTACCTGCAATTAAAGGAGAACTGAACTCTTAAACCAACATTTTTCAAATGAAATCAGAACACATCTAAAAGTTTTTTTTCTTGTGTCGCGTTGATTTTGCGAGAAATTCTAGTTTGTATGTGCGTGTTTCGGATCGTTTGGGGTCATTGAGCGTGGGCGCCTGTCCACTTGTCAGCGGTAAACGAAGGTAACGTGTGACGTAGGTTATGGGGAGCGAGCGAGCGCTCGATCTGTTTTTGTTGTCATAAGTTCGCTTACACAGTCGAGAGTGAAAGTTAAACTTACGTTGTGCGCGATATCTCACTCCAACGATAAGTTTTTTCAGTCCGAGCCAATTCTTACCCATATCTGACGTCATAGCCTCACCCTCTCCCCGTTTAACCTCTATTTCTGCGGCAAGTAACGTGTTTTCAGCTCGAATTTCTCGGAAAGTCAGCACGATAAGAGGATTTTTTTTTATCGTTTTCACAGTCAGTTAAAGATTTTGTTTGATAAAAGTTGTTTTTAGGGTTCAGTTCCCCTTTAAGCATGCGTGTGTTAAGCTATATAGATTCGTACAAACTCCACCTACGTGTTGTAAGTATGACGGGTTGTTGCAAGGCCTGTTCCAGCCACCCCTCCTTGTGAATCCCCGAAGTCCCAGCTGAGAATAACGATATTCGTTTTAAATCACAATTTGACACAAAACGCTATTAACAATATAAAGAAAGCATGAACTCCGCCAATATTGGAATGATGGACGATTCACATCAACATTTTATCTTAAACAAAGGCTTAGGTTATAATAATAATGTCGCGTTAACAATCTGGTATACCGCAGTAAAACGCATTTAAATTTTTTAAGTTGAAAATCATTTCGTTATTTTAATACTACAGCTTGTTGTAGATACTTTCCCCTCCCAATTATTCTACAGTACTAAGAGCACGCTTTCGTTGTACAACTCCAGCGGATGAAATTAAGAGTTACAAAAATCCTGTTAACTCAAAACTGATAAATTGTGAAAAAGAGCCAAAAATTTAAAAAGAAGTACTGTGATAACACAAGGAACAACAGACGTTCTATAGATTTCGTGTAACAAACTTTTGTTTACTGCATGCAAATTATCTTTAAAAATCCACAGTACAGTAGCTCTTTCCGCCACTAGGAGCTGGCGTATCTCTCTTGGTTAGAGTGCGGGTTCGGAAGTAAGTTGTTCTTGATAATTGAATGTTTCAATTTTCATCCCCAGATATTCACCTTTACTTACAATTTAAACACAATGTACTCACGCAAAGTAAGCATTTGCCACATTTCCTTTGGTTAACGTGGCAGTGAATGAGATTGTACCACCGACAGCAATTGGAGATTTGCTTGCCGTGACAACCAGGCCTTCCAGTTCTGGACGAAAGAAAAAAAGAGACATACTACATTGGTAAAGACGTATAACTGTTTCTTGTTCATTCACTGAAATTTTTTAAACCGAATGATTGTGCTGAGCACTAACCATCAATAATGAAAAAAAAAATAAATAAATAAAAAAATAATAATAATAATATTAATACACAGATAAGAAGCTAAATCACAGTTGATCGGAATATTTCTCTAGTAAGGAAAGATACACAGGAGTGGACACTAAATGACATAGCCACTAGCAGACCGGAACATCATTAGTACTGAGGAAGAAAAAGTGGATAGGTATCAGGACCTAGCATTCGATATTAAGAGAATCCGCAGTAATACCAATAGTGATTGGTAAACTTGGGATAGTCTCAAGGAACGCCAAATCCTGGCATGGAAAGTTAAAAATTCCAGACATCATTGGAAGTACACAGTTGTCCACCATTCTGGGAACAGCTCACATATTGAGGAAAGTGCTGTGTCTCTAAGCTGAGGGAAGTAGCTGAGACATGACTATTAACGAGACCCAGAAGAACTGGAGAGAATCGCATATTATCATGATGACAACGATAATAAAATTGAAACTTGATTAACTATTAATAACATTTTTAAGTTGACCCAAGCAAACAGGCCATTCGTTACGCCTATGTGCTAATTAAACCAGGACAAGCATCCTAACATTTGTACCACTAGGTAATAATAATTGAAACCGAAGCTGGTATGACACACACAGAACCATCAAAAGGTAAGCAAGTTTTCAAAACCCTTCCTTTACGGCAAATACATAATTAAACCGGAAACGGAAGTGCCGTGGCGATTACATTAATAACAATAAAAATAATACTAAAAATAAGGATAAAAACAACGAACATCATCATCTCAGCTCAGAGAACGCCAACAGTTGAATCCCACTGCAATAACAGCCGAGTAAGTGCAGAAAACTAGTCATATGGTGCCTTAAGCATTGTCACACTGTCTATCTTGAATTAAGTGAGCAAAAGACTCGTCATTTTGGATTCATCAGACATATGTCTTCAACTACCTTCGAAAGTCCTTCTTTGATAACTGAGTTTGATCTCTGCTAGCCGATGACTTTATAGAGAATGTACATGAGCTAGATAAGGGGGGAAGGGATGGAGGAATCAAAGTTTCACATAGACCTTCTTTGCCGTGGGCGCTACAATCTGTCTCGATTTTTTACAACTTTAGACTTTATTTAACTCGATCTTAGAACCCGCATGCTATGAAATCTGCTAGTAATAATAATAATAATAATAATAATAATAATAATAATAGCAATGACGATGATGACGAATAGGCGGAAACCTTGACGTTTTTCAATACTTACCCTCTGCTACAGAGAAGCTGATTTGCTTTGTTGCACTGGACACTTTGTTGCTGATTTTCACCTTTGCAACGTGGCTGAAAAGATCACCAATAGTTGATTACAACAAAATATATGACATAATATTGTAAAACACTACAGACCATTTCTGAACAAAAAGCTCACGTTAAGCTGTGCTAACGACCTAATATTTTGATTTATACTAATTTTCCCTGTTCATCACAAATTGCACTAAAAAATAAATGACAAAACAGGCACCAAATGGTCCTCAAATGGCCTTGAAGTGCTTATGAAGTAAAAAACTCAAATTTCTTTTGAAATCTGCTACAAATCCGTAACCTTTCGGTGAATTTCATCCAAACTTGGACTGATAATGTATCTTGAGGTTTTCTTCGGAACAGTAACAATATTTCGTCGTCATGGCAACAAACTCTGTACCAGGCCCCATTTGTACAAAAAGTTTTCAGTTATTCCAAGAACTTTCACCGAGGCAATTAAACCAAATCTTTGTTTTTCTTTCTTCATTTACATGGTAAGAAGAATGTTGTAATATGTTGCACAACCTCTCATTTAAGGTAAAAATCTCATTACTTTGGAAATTCTTATCTGGAGCCTGGAACCCAGTTTGTTGCTATGACAACAAAATTTAAAATCCGTTCTGAAGAAAACCTCTAGATACATCTTCAGTCCAAGTTTGGATAAAAATCACCCAAAGGTTAGGGATTTGCAGCAGTTTTCAAAAAATTAAAAACCTGGCTGCCAATGTGACGTCATCAGTTGAAAACATCAAAATGTTAGTATCTCGAGAGCCACAAAAGGTTTTGACAAAATTTTTTCAATGCTATCCCTCATTTAGCAAGGTCTATCCACTGAGGTAGTAAAACTTTTCATGTAATGGACACTTTAACCCACAACTTATTGAAGTGTGATTGTTACAGAGTAACAAGATACTGTTGTGTAGAAAATGCATGCATGCTTGCCCAAACTTACTGCAAGAAAAAAGTTTAAGGGGCAAGGACACTAGTAGAAGTGAAGTACTTACAATATTAGGGGAAAGGACACTAGTGGAAGTCAAGTACTTACAGTATAGGGCGATGGACACTAGTGGAAGTGAAATACTTACAATATATGGGGCATGGACACTAATGGAGTTGAAATACTTACAATATAGGAGGCATGGACACTAGTGGAGTTGAAATACTTACAGTATAGGGGTATGAACACTAGTGGAGTTGAAATTCTTACAATATAGGAGACATGGACACTAGTGGAGTTGAAATACTTACAGTATAGGGGTATGAACACTAGTGGAGTTGAAATCCTTACAATATAGGAGGCATGGACACTAGTGGAGTTGAAATACAGTATAGGGGCATGGACACTAGAGGAGTTGAAATCCTTACAGTATAGGGGCATGGACACTAGTGGAGTTAAAGTACCTACAGTATAGGGGGAATGAACACTAGTGGAGGTAAAGAACTTACAGTATGGGGGCATGGACTCTAGTGGCGGTAAAATACTTACCGTTTGCCCTGAGTGAAGGTCTTGGTCTTGGTCGCAATGCCAGCTTGAAAAGAACCCTCATCAAAGGCCCACTGGTACGTTAGCCATGCCTTGTCACTCTAAAGATAATCAAGGACCACAATTATTGGTTTTTCACAATATTCTTCATGACTACCACTACAAATTCAGCAAAGAAAGAAATCAAAGAAAAAAAACGTCGAAGACTTTTCTTTACTAGGATAAAAACTGGGAAAACATATTAGTTACATCAACGACTCTCTATAGTTTCAATACCGTTCGCAAGAACACAGTAAATGACACTCGTTCTAAGTTTGGAGGGATTCCAAAAGGTTGACAGTAATAATGATTATGCTTACTCACCGCAGAGTAACCAGTCACAGCTGCAATGAACACAACTGGTTTGTTGACAAATGGGTTCGAAGGAGAATACTGCAAAGTTATTTTACTGGTTTCCAACAGTGCTGTGCAATGAGGAAAAAAACAGTTGGTAAAGATTTGGTACCGCAACAATCTTTGTCTTTGATTTTAGCGTGGGATACCTATGGCACCTCACACTGATGCTGTCGATTCTTTTAGCTAGCTAGAGATTGGGAAGCTGCACAAAAAAGCCCGAGAGGAAATCGACACCAATCAGGGGAGTCGAGAATTTTTTACAAATGAGGAAATAACTATAACAGATTGACTAGACTAGACATTGGCTGAGCAAATACAAAACTGATTGGCAGAAGCAAAAACTAGCCAAGCGTGCTACTTTATCCTGAGTTTCATACTCTGGTATCCCACACATGTAGCCTTTGTGTTTGGTTTCCTATTTTCTTATAGGTTACAATAATAATAATAAAATAATAATAAAATAATAAAAGACAAACTTCACAAAAATATACTTATCAACGGAGTGTATGACAATTGAGTGTGAATTAGGTAGTTACCGGTTATTGCTAAGAGAAGCTCGTGCAGAACGTCATGTTAACAATATTTGCAATTGTAATTAGGATTAGGATATTTAAGCAGAATGAGTTCTCTGAGTACCATCGAAGGTATCTCAAGTTTCTACCAATTTTGATACGCTCATAAAACCTGTAAAATAAGGATTGATAACGCTGGTGATTAAACGAGACGCCCCTCCCTGGAAAGACTGTTTGTTCAATGTCTTTATGAGTTTATAAATAATTTGTATGCGGTTCACTGCAGAGTGATTAGAATACAATGCGGGATCTGACAAGGATGTACTAAGCTCCCTCTTCCTGTAAGTCATCAATGACACCATCAAAAGTCTGAGGAGAACACTTGTAAACGAACAGCTTACCTTGTACGTGAACATCAAGCCGGGTTAGAAGGGTGCTCTTGGTGTTGTGTGCTGTTACCATGAGAACAAAATGGCCGGCTCTGTAAAACAAGTTGGTCAGTAAGTAAACAGGTTTTGCCCGGCTACAATAACAGAAACTCCAAATCAGAAAACAGCAATAGAGGATAATACATGGCGGCGCAAACATATGAAGTTTGTCTTCGAGTGGAAAAAAGAGATTTCACAAGTGAGCGTGCGTCACTCGTATCCCGGATGTAGTTTCGCACGAAATCTACGCGCGGCGCATTTTACAGCAAAATACGAATCTATATATAAAACTCGATCAAGTCATGATTGCACTCGGACCTTTAGAGCGATTGTTTAAGCTGGCATACCCCCTAGTATTAGCGTAACTGCTATTTTTAGGAGTAATAAACCAAGAGCATGAGTTCTACATGAATCAATTACCAAAACCACAAAGGCTATACGAACAGGTAAACTTGAAAATTTCAAAAACATACAGATAATTATATATTGTATAACTACAGAACACTGGTATATAAAAATTACATGATGACGGAAAATTTTTAAAAAAACACACTATTGTATTCTAAGTTTTATAGTTAAATTACCATACACTAAAAAACAAATGGCTAGACTATATCAGACTTCAGTTTTAGGCTGTACAACAAGGCTAATTACCTTATTACCAAAAATTCGCGCGTCATGAAATTGACGCGCAATTTCGTAAATTTCGACACTTAACTTTTCTGGCGGAGTTATTCTAAGGCAATAATTTTCTTTATTTAAAGCATGTCAAAAACAGTGGATCAATTTAATCACTCGACCCATGTGTTTGACTCTTTCTTTATCCAATTTTTAGGTGGTTTTGTTGCTGGTTGACTCTATCAATAGTTTGTTTGTTTGCTTCTCAAAAACTGTAGTAAAAGATAAAGTTGTACCATTTTTCCAAATAAAGATTTTGTTTCGTCAAAATATAAAGTCTTTTAATAATCGTGCTAAATTTCTTGAAAAAAAGAGATACCTTCAACATCTCGTTAACTTTCTAGAATTGAAACGTCGGCCCCTTCAAACCGCGTTTCCTAGATTGACATTAACATTCTTGCGCGTTAAGTAAGAGAAATTGAAATTTTAGGTAATTAAGTAGGTTAAAGTTTTGCTACTAAACATCTTATAAATTTTAACACTCTCCCAACTGTAGCCACGCATAAAACACAACGAGCCATAGGCGGATTTCTTTGTTTAAATAATAAAAACATAAATCCATTTTCCACAATCGAACAAAATAAGTCGAAAATTCGATATAACTTAGTAGAGTTAGTAACCAGTCGAAGTTTTAGCTTGATACATTGGACACTCTCGGAGAAACCAGCCTTTTAAAACTCCAAAATTTACAGTAACTATGTATGTAGAGTTGAGGCAACTCGTGCAACTAAGCCATAGCCGATACAATCTTTGTAATTCAACAACTTTGAGAGCCTCGTTTCTCTCAAAATATTCTGTATTTTTCGTGCTAAAACTTTCAATGGTTATTCGATTCGTGATACTTTATCGCATTTTGGATTCATCCTGTCCCAATGTTGAAGTTTAAATTATGTTAATGAGGAAAACGTAAAGAATGACGTCACTCTGAAATCCACCAATACCGTACATTTGGGTAACCGCACTGATATTGATACAAACTTCTGCCCAGGCCCCCAGTAGCCTAGACACAGCTCGAGACAATAGCGGAGGTTGTTTACCTGGTGTAGCGGTGTTTTAGTGTTGCGTACTTGGCGCCTGTTCCATTTGTGACTTTTTTATCATATCCCAGGTCCCAACTGTAGATTGAACACAGTCAAGTACAGTAAATACACAAGTGGAATATTTCATTAAAGTTCTTATGAAGCGTATTTTTTTTTAAGTTCCAGATGGAAAGTAGAACCCTTTAATAATAGTAATTTTCGAAAACAAAACCTTTTCTCGCTGTTCCTGTTACATTTTTAACCTTTAAGCGTGCTATGATGACGTAGGCTGAGGCATATGACGTAGCTCGAGGAATGAAGCAGAGACAATCTTTTCTATCTCAAAACACTGGATTCCGGCTACAATAGTCACATTGTTATAACTTCAATCAATGAATTATTCCCTTGAAATTGTTTGAAATGATAATTTTATGACATTTTTTTAACAGAATTGAATTTTTTTAGACAAAAACTACACAACTCACTGCTGCTACGTCAAAGGTTACCAGTCCCCGGCCTGCTCGGTCAAAGTTTACATTCCAACCTTTTTTGATTAAAAAACATACTTAGACGTGGAATTTTTCTTTGGTTATTCGAATTTTGAGTTCACAGATAACAGTTTTAATCCAAAAAGTAAAAAAAACTAGGTTAATAGGGGCTTTAAGAAACATTTCGATCTGTTACCTTGCTAACCTGAACTGCAGAATGAACACAGTTAAGTACAGTTGCAGTACACACAAGAAAATGTCATTGAAATCGCTTAAACACTTTAAAAAGTGCTTCTGAAGCCATTTTGTCGCTCTAAGAGCTTTTCCAACACTTTTATTTGACTGTAAATGGATAAAAGTGCTTACCCGACCAGTTTATTTCCTCGAAATAAGCTTTCAAAATAGTGCAATCAGTGCAAAATAAAACAAAAAAAACGACAATTTATGACGTCACATGGTTTGAGACGACTCCAAGCTGCTCTTACTAGCGTTTACAGCGTACAGTGAAGTTTTTGCTCAAACACTGGTCCACCAGCCATGCATGCAAACTTCACCATGGTAATATGAATTTGACCGGGAAACTGTGATTCATCTCCCGCCTTTACAAACATGTGACAACACACATACCTAATAAGCTCAAAGGTTTCGCAGCTTTTGCATTTCGTCTTCGTAAATTCTCCTCTAAATTTACTTTCAAAACCAGTAAGCGGGAATATACGGGTCAAACTTTATTTCAAGGTATTTGAGGTATTCTAAATTAGTTTGAAGATTTAAATTAAAGTATTGGAATAACTCGCTTTTTTAATAAGTTATAAAATCAAGACGTTCTTACCGGAACACTATATTAGGCAAATATCCTTTGCTGAGAGCTGCAGTGAAAGTCACACTGTTTCCAACAGCAATGTATAAACTCCTGTTGGGTGACTTGTTGTTTGTCACTGACAAGCCTCGTAGGTCTGCATAAGCAAACAATTAAGCACAATTTTTATTCTAGATCAAACCTTATGTTTTCTCCTGTAATTTGTCAAGCAAGCTTCACTACTATAACTCAGTATAGGTAAACTGCACCAAGACTCTATGCGAATGTTTAGACACAATAAATACTGTACTTCTTAATACTTGATTAAATTTCTGTCCGCATGAAAACGTCTCTAATAATTGTCTTTGTCTTAAGTCATATATGTTTCTTTCTTTAGTTTTCGTATATTATGGATGGATATCGTGGGTAGTTTTCTCTGCATGTAGTTATATTGCCAAGGAATTTTTGCGGTGCGCGAGGCTTGTATTCAATGCCCTGGAAGTTCCATGATCTTTTTGACTCGCTGCATACTGTATGTGAACAGGCAGTTCTGCACTTGACTTTCTACATAATGTCTTCTTCTTGCAAATCACTGGGTCGATCTTTCGGTTTTCAAAAAATGTGTCTTACAGTTTTGATAGGTTTAAAACTTGTCCGTATGTTGCTACTGGCTAAAATTCTAAGTAAGGCACCTTCGACATACAGCATCAGCAAAATCTTTGGAAATTAAAAAGTACAAAGTCCACAACACAGCGTAGCAAAACTTCACTGTCACCTTCACAGTTCTTCCGTACTTACTTTGGACTGGACATGGAGTTAAAACAGGCAAGAAATCTGCTTCATAGCCTCCCTTGCAGGAGTCCCCTGGAATCTTTCGATACCTGAAAAGAATTGCCAGAATGTGATAATTTTGGAGGGCAATAAAAAAATAAGAACTTAATAAATTTTAAAATTTCTTTGCCAAAAAGTTGACTTATAAAAGAGTTTGAAAAAAGCATAACTTTCAACATGGTGAAAGTTGCATTTCAAAATTTTCATATTTGATTGTTTTAAAACAAAATCTTAACAAGAACAAGGTTAGTCTAGGTACAGTCCAAGTTACTGTAAGTTCTATCTGCGTACCCTCGAGTTCGGTTGTAGAATGATCCCTCTGGACAGGGTGTAGGGATAATGCCATCCGTGTTCAGATCTTCTCCTGGAATTACTGAGCAGTCCTGGTCAAGAGATTTTCTTCCAAACCCAAAGTCACTGTTAAAGAAATGGTAAGTATAAGTCTTCTTCCTTTGTGTGGGTTCAAGGGATTCCTTGTTAATGCTGTAGATCAGCGAAACTTGGATTATAACCCCGTTCCAGTGGTAAGGCCTCACTCAAATCTATATGTTGGTATATGTTGTGTTTACATATATACGCCACTGAAGGGTACAGGTACCCTATGGTTATTTCTAGGATCGGGCCCAGCTGCACCGTCCTTAAATTCCACGACCAAACTCCCAGCTGGCCCCATAGCTCAGTTGGTTAGAGCGACGTAGGCCTTGGGTTCGAATCCAACCGAGGTCAGAGATTTTTTTATGGGGTTCTTTGTTAATGCTGTTGATCAGCGAAACTTGCATTACACCCCGTTCCATTCAGGATTTGTCCGCTTTTCTCAAAGCAAACTTTAAGGACTTTTTTGGGACTTTTTAAGGTAAGCTTATTGGTTTTTGAGGACCTAAGCCATGGGACATCAACCACCAGAACTGACTTAAAACATGAAACTTTACGATATTGAGGCAAAGATTGCACGAAGCACCATACGGATCTTCAGGTACTGCTTGAAGCCACTCACTAAACTCTGCCCATTCGAGCCAAGATTCTTGGAAATGGCATTTCCCGGGCATTGTTGACATTTTTCGATTTATCATAACAAAGAAAAAATAAAGTTTAAGGACCTTTTAAGGACCATGACTAATATTTGTAAAATTTAAGAACTTTTGAAGCCTCAAAGTTTGGAAAGTGAAAATTTAGGACTTTTAAGGTTTTTAAGGACCCGGACGAACCCTGTATATTGGTAAGGCCTCAGTTGAATCTCTATATTAAATTTAAGTTACATAAATATAACACCTCAACTAAGTTAGTTCTCAAAAACTCGTCTATTAAACTTTTCAGTAAAGTTGTACTGGTAATACTTTTCATTGAACAACTTTGGGAGAACTCTTTTCCATCTTCAGATATCCATGCTTTGTTATATCAATTCTCATTTTCACTTATTTTGTATGTGTTATGTAGGGAGAAATTGGACGTTCATAACTGACTCAGAATGAATAGGTTAACATTCGACAACACAAACACAGCCCAAGCAATCGACTTTGTTAATAGCGATTTCATACAACTTAGTGCCCATACCATAAAAACGGATTTGACAACGTTACGTTGTCATCATGACAACATCGTCAGGTCAAACTACTTTCACTACTTCATTACATGCTAATAGAATCGTTCGAAAAACTATTTGCCTTTGACGCAATAATGAGATAACAATAGGTTACTGAAAACAAAATTAAACTGCACGACAAAAGAACAAAATCAAGATTGAATACAAAAATGGTATTTAATTACTGTTTAATAATTGTTCTCCGCAAAGCTTTTCTATTCTATTATCTTTCAAAAGTTACGTTCATTGAGATAGTGCCCACAGGCATAGAATAGCATGAGTGATTTATCTTTCTAAAATGTTACTGTCACAAAATTATTGCACTCACAATCCATTGAAATAGAATTGTTCCAGAGAAACGTACGTCTGACTAACAATTATCATTAATAATTGTCGCTAATTTCATAAAGCTTGAATCAATTTCACCAAAATAATGAATCGTTAATAATGGAAACAACTACCAATAAAAGTACATTCTATATTTCAATGTAAACAAAATTTAGTTTTGAAACCAAAAATGGCATTTATAACACTTTATTCAAAAATTTAGGATGCATTTCTTTGGGAAAATCCAAAATAGGATTATTGCGTGAGATTACACGGATTATTTTATGTCAAAGAAACAAAAAATCCGAAAAGGGATTAAATACGGATTAATCCCTGCGAAAGAAACGAAAAATCCAAAAACGGATTTTTCCGGGTGATCTTTCCCGCACAGCAGACGGCTGTTTTACCGGCAAAGACCGCTTACCGCATGTACTTTTTTCGAATCCTTTCACAAAGAAATGCTCGCCAAAAATCCGGATTTAGATTCAATCCGTTGAATCCTGATCGAGAGCGGACTCATTGGATTCATAATCCCTTTTTGGATTCAGAATCCGGATTCGGATTTTTCCCAAAGAAATGCACCATTAACCTATAATGATTAACAAAACTTGGCAACTGAAACATACATAGTTGTGTGCACTTACCACATGTAATCTGTTCTTGTGCAAGGGCAACTGGCTACTGAAGTGTTCACAGTAAAGTGTCCTGGTACCTTGCAAGGTATTGTCCAGTTACGTACCCGGTACGTAATTTGGCTACCTAGCACACAGCCACTGTTGCCAATTCGACCATCGCTTGGGCTCCACGACATGTAATCTGTTTCAGGGTCGCAGTTTCTTTCTATACAATTGTTTAAAATAAGAATCTGGTCAACGCAGTACGTGGGAAATGCATTTCTTCAGAGGATAGTCCTCATAGTGTGCAACATTGCAAAAAAGAAAAGTTTGTGGTTATCAACTACTTCACTAAAAAGCCACAAAAATAAAAACATTTAGTATATACCAGCTCGGCTACACACGTTTTGATTGGCTTAGAAATAGTAGATGTAATAGTTAGGCTGAAACACAATGGTGGACAAAAACAGTCGAGTCGTGTCCGTTTCGGACAACTATATTTGAAAGAATTACAGAAAATCCCATTTCTCAAAACACCTAGAAGGCAACAAAATTGGCTTAAAAGTATTTCAAAGTCAGTAAGCTTCATAACGCTCTGTGATTCAATCAATGAAGTATCATTTTTTTTCTTTCAAAACTTTCTTTTGTCTATAAAGGAAAATTCTGATGATCAATGGACTTGCTGGTATATACTAAAACACTTATCCTATTTCAATTTCGGTCGATAGTGGCTTGATGATTACCTAACTCGCGTAGATATTCTGTCACTATCCACCCCAATTCAAATACGATAAATGTTAAATAATTTTCAGGTAGAATGCAAAAAACAAATTAACATCAACATTGTGGAAGATTCTTTCGCATGGCTATAAAAACAATCTTAGCCGAACAGGCAGCACATTTATCTTTCGCATTCTTCATATGCATTATCGTATCAACTAAGGGCCTCTCCACACTAACGCGGATTCAGAAGTATACGGATTTGTTTTACCGAAAACACATCAATTGATCCGCGTCCACACTACCGTTTTCATAGCGTTTCCGACCGTCCAAACTAACAC
>JAOBAT010101467.1:0-15824 GCA_026413305.1 Hydrozoanthus tunicans
CTAAGTGGGTCACATAGGACACTCTGATTGGCTCCTAAGTGGGTCACATAGGACACTCTGATTGGCTCCTAAGTGGGTCACATAGGACACTCTGATTGGCTCCTAAGTGGGTCACATAGGACACTCTGATTGGCTTCTAAGTGGGTCACATAGGACACTCTGATTGGCTTCTAAGTGGGTCACATAGGACACTATGATTGGCTACTAAGTGGATACGATGTCCACGCCCAGTCATACTACCTGACGACCCTGGTTTCCCAACAAGTAAAAGCCACAAGATCATAGTCTTATGTTAATACTCTACCTCATCCAGCTCATCGTCTGAAGACTCGTGAGGTGTAAGATCTTGCTCGCTGCCAGAGAATGAATCCATGTTACGAAGATTGGCAGCATTAATAGCGCGCACGTCCAGACTGTCATAAGACTGGCGTCTGTCATCTCCTGTCCAACCAAACCCACCCATCTCCTCACTTGTCTCGAGTTCATCATCAAGGAAGTCAAAGTCACGAAATACTCCTGTAAGCTGTTAAGCATTGAGCACAGTCGTTAGTGACAAGTGATTCCATATAAGGGGAGGGGGGGGGGGGGGGGTTAGGTACTTTGGTTTTTACGTCATTGGAAAATACTTCAATAACTGCATACAGTTGACCCCTGGACACCCGGTGACTGAATGACTGAAACCTCAATCAAATCAAACGAACTCATATTTACATTATTTATGCATTTACTATGACATTTATTTTACTTATACCGACTTTCCATGCTCAATAGACTTCAATAATACATAAAAGTTGCTGGTTTCCAGTGGGAGCGTGTTCAACACAATGTACGTACAATTCTAACATTTCAGCGTAGCACCTCCGTAAGTAACCTTCGAAAGCTGAAGAGTGTTTCCTCTTCTTTTGACTCTCTTGGAGAGGCTGTTCCAAAGCATAGCAACACCGTTCGAAAGCTAGATCCAAAGCTAGATCTTAGGAAGTTCGTTCTCAGCCTTGGGAGTGCTAGGTCTGTACCACAATTTCTCAAAATGTAATTTTCGGGGTAGTTCCTCATCCTTACTAAACCAGACTGTTGGTAGTTTTCGGTTTCTGGAAGCTGATACTTAAACATTGAAATTCTAACACATCGAACCGTCTTTCAAATTTCTGCAAAATCATTTTTTAGAAGAGAACTTCAGCAGTACAGGAACGATTTCGCAGTAGCCAAGCATCCAAAGATTTGTGTTACCGAATGTGTCTGATCCTTGCCTGAAGGGCACTTTACTCTGCTTGTTCCAGCCTAACAAACTGATTACCATATATGGGCCTCGTTGTTCAAAGGCCGAATAGCACTAACCAGGATTAAAATTTTAACCTACGTTATTTTTTCCAACCTTAAGGAGACTGATTTGAGCTGTAACTTTGAAATTGACATTTTTTCCTCAGGAAAAATCTCAACAGTATTTCACAAGAACCGTAAAACTTCTTTAGAGAAGAAGTCATTGCTTGAATATTAGTTTAACAAAGGGTAAAAGTTAACCAACTCTTAAAAAACCCGAATCTGGGGTCCTGGGCCCAGTTCCTCAAAACCCGATTAGTGCTAACCCAGGGTTAATTACCATGACAACCATTAGGTTTTGTTAAGAGTTAATCCTGGGTTAAGTTAATCGGGGTTTTGAGGAACCGGGCCCTGGACTTTTAGTATCACTAGGCTCGAGTACTGTGATGTTCAGAAGATGGGCATCGTGCATACATACCTGCTGGGTTTCGAGTTCATCTTTGTTGGCTTCGGCGCTAGCGTCTTCTGCGACGGTTGCCTCTTCTGAAGGCGACTGCCGACCAGTTTGTTTCTCTACAGCCAGGTCACTGGATGAGCTGAACACCACCGAGGGACTTTGCTTCAGCCCCACCGTGTGACCACAGGTAGTAAGAACACTTACCAGACGCTCGCGAGTGCGATGCTGAAATAGGAAAAAAAATTACCAAAAAGGTTATAGACCTTTTGTGTTCATCATGAGACAATAGGTAACTGTAAAAAACATGTTTATCATTAGCGTTGTAGAAGGTAAAGTAAGAGTAATAAACAACATATTTTCACCAACATGACCTTAAATGTTTGACACACACTCATTTTTAAAATTACAACTTGTAGTAATTGCGTTCGACGAAGGAGAACGCACACTAATCTTGCCGTTGCTTGCGGGCTCAAGCTTGACGCCATCCGTTTTTGAGCGATATTCGTCGGCTGACTGGTTGGCCGGCAAATAATGCCTCGACTCTATGTCATTGTGAACGTGGTAGCATGGTGACCAATGCAGATCATGTGCTTCGACCGTCGTTTATACTTGTGGAGTTATTTGAAGCTAAGTGGAAATTTTGTTGAGTTGTTTGATGCAATTGCAAAAAAATATGAATGAAGGTATTGATCATAACATCAGAAAACTGTGTAGCGATGTGTTTTCTACGAAAGAAACGCTTCAATTCTATTTGGGATTTGAAACCGAGTTTTGAGCATGATTTTGCATGTCAATCGGCGCTCCGTTCCGTCGGGAACTCTATTTCCCTTGACAGCTCGTGGAATTGCAGCAGCTCAGAAAAAACTTGAGTGAAAAAGTCGAACGACCTTCACTAATCTCTAATAAGGGAATAAAACAGCATCGCTCAACAGCTCAACACTTTCCTCGTGTCCTCTTACGTCATAACCATTTTCTAAAATTGTCTAGAAACACAAGCGATGCTGTTTTATCCCTTTTAGAAAATAACTATAGAGAAAAAAAAGATCTTGAGCTGTGTGACGTCAAATCCATTTTCTATTCTCTCACAGAAAATAGATTTGTAACCAATTAGAGCGCGCGTTACATCAGGATTATTTTCTAATTACTTCTAGTAGTAGAGTATACTGCTTACCAAATCTTCCTATAACAAAGCAGATACTGCAAGATATGGAAACAATAATTGAAATAGGTTTTTTAAACAAGTCCAAGAAAGCTCGGCTTCTTACCTGTGACAATTGTGGCTTCTTCCATGATGAAATTCCCATTTCAACAGAGCTGGCAGCAGTAAGCCGGTTACAGTTCTCTGTTGTTTTGTCCATGGTAGCTCTTCGCCCAATAACGGGTGTGGCCGAAAGGTCAAATGTAAAGTCTAACGTTCGTCCAGGTAACTCCTTCTTCATCATGAACGCATCAAGGGACCAAGAGCTGTCGTGGACAGAAAAGACTGAACTCGCTGGGCGTGGTGGAGGAGTGCCGAGGTGAGAAGAGTTGGATACAGCAAGTTTTAGGATGTCTAAGGATTCTTTCCACAGTGTTCCCTGATTGAAACGAAACATTGAGAAAGTATGACGATGATGAGAATAATATAGTTTTTGTTTCTTATGCTAAAGTTGGCTAAAATTGTTTGGCTTTTTAAAGCGTTTTCAAAATACAAAAACATACTCGTTTGTTAGTCATATTCAGGTGTCTTTCTTCCATAACATTTATTATGTGTTGACACTGATGATAGTATTCGTAAGTGATGCGCTCCACAGAGTAAACTCTAGAAAATCTATGGTGTTCTTCAGTGTTCCGTGTTCGAAATGAATTTTGTCATAAATGATTATGGTTACCAAAACAGTAAAGATAATGACAATGAAGGTCACGTTGACAAACAAATTATGGTTAGAATGGTAGCAGAGCGAAAACTACATCGATAACGGTAATGGTAAACATGATGATTGTATTGACAATAAAGATATTAATGATAATGACTAACATGACAAAGACGAGTATGCTTGTAAAACATGATAAAAATGTAATTGTTTTAATTCTCAGCAGCAACATTACAACCCGTAACAGTTACCTTGATATATTTGGATATGATCTTCAAAGCTCCGTTGTGGAATTGTCTCATGGTTGCAGAGGAAGTGAAGTCTACAAGACGCATCAGGGCGCATAAAATACTCAAGACAGTCTGTTGGTAGATTGGTGGACCTCTTTCTAGCACCTTAATAACAAACAAAACGATGCTGTTAATACTAACAACGAAACTAAAACAAGCTGGTGATGTTAAAGAAGAAAACAAAAAGATGCTGTTGATGTTAAGAAAACAAAAAGATGCTGTTAATTTTAACAACAAAACAAAAAGATACTGTTGATTATAACAAAACAAAAACAAGCTGTTGATCTTAAGAAGAGTGTCAAAGCAAGGACTACAAGGTATGACCATGGGAAACAAGAAACTGACAGGAGATGATTTAGAAAATGAAAAAACATGTAAGAACCCGTTTTCTAACCTGAACCTTTCAACAAAAAACAAAAGAGTGCAACCAGATGTAGTCTCTAGAGGGTAAAATGACCAAAAAGGAAGTACACCTACCTCTAACAGGAACGTAATGTACGTGCGACCAAGATGACCAAAAGCATTGTGGATATAACGGCAGACTGCCTCTATCCAGGCAGCACGAGGCCTGTGGTAGCTCTTCTCCACATACATTGTGATTATCTTGCCTAGGTTAGACAGTGTTGGACTCTTATGGCACACTTGGATGATACTCCGTGCGCAGCTCTTGCTAAACTCATCCGGGTTGCTAAAGTGCTCGACCATGTTTGGCAGGAGTGCCAGAACATTCAATGCAAAACCTATATAACGTCACATATACCACAGTTACCTAGTTTATGAAACTCTGTTACGGATTCTTAGAAAACTACGAGAATTCGTAGAATAAAATCCTTTGTAAAAGTGCACCAATGATACTGAGAAAGTAACTTCACCACTGACTGCATAGATCCGCTTTTTCACTGAAATCAACAGCTTCTTAACTGAGTTTTTAAATGCTATTCTATTCAGAGCTTCAAAACATTTCCACGGTACAAACGACTTTACATCAAAAGGCTTTCATTTAAAACGTAAAGGTCTGGCTGGTGAATGGCAGGAATAGCCTTATTCAGGTAACCAAGTTGAATTTATATCTAAATGTTCTTCATAATCATAAAACGAACTTGTTAGCAAAGACCCGGGATAGAATGGTTTACATGCCTTGGGATAACCCTCCCATCAACCTGGAAATGGAGAAGCACATGCCAGCAGACAACCGGAGTCCCACGTTAGGATGGAATACATGCTTTGGGATAACCCTCAGCAACCGGAAGTACATGTCAGCAGAATCACATAATAAGATAGGTTACATGACTTAGGGGTATCAGTAACCGCAAGTACATGTCAGCAGAATCCCCCAATACCATGGATGGCATGTTTTAGGATGCACCCTCTCAGTGACCAGAAAACAGGGAAAGACATGTTAGCAGAAGAAAACCAAATTCCAACTAACCTGAGGCCTGTGTTGGATCGACAATCCCAACATCGGTGTAGTGGGTCAGTTTAGCCAGTAGTTTCATGGACGGTTCAGCTGTGGCCGCATTGGTGAAACCCTGCAATAAAATAGACAAATACTTGTAGTACTCAAACTAACAAACAAGTAATTGGTAAAGAAGGTTTGTCATCGGTTGGACTCTTCAGGATTTTAAAACATTACTCTGGAGTCACAGAAAGAAAGATTCTTCCACCCCCTGAAAAAGTTGAAGTTTAAGCATTGGGTTTAAACATTTTTAAATTGACGCTTATTTGTTTACTGTTTAGCAACACTATTTTTAATCCTTTCAGTCCCGGTCAGTTATCAACATTTGAATTTCCTTACATAACACGTACAAGACAAGGAATCTGATAATGAGAGTATGAGAACTGATCAAGCAAGCAAAACTACTGCAGATGTAAAGAAAAATTTTCCTAAAATTGTTTAATTAAAAGTACAGGCTCTAGCTTAGAGATTTTATCAATACGACAGGATCTGAAAGGGTTAGTTTCAAAAGATCAATAATTCGCAAGGCAAAATTTAGTAAGTTTTTGACAAAGCAGTGTTGGTTAACACAAGCTTAGTAGTAAAGTATTCCAATTTATTAATATGCTCACAAATGAATCCTAATCAACATTAACGTTAGGATAAAGAAAGAATAAAAAACATGAGCTCAAGCCACGATAAATTTGCGAAAAAACTTTTTACAAGTGTGTTTTGCATTTAATGGCTTCGTTGACTCCTTTATACGGAAAAATAAAGCATGAAGTGTCACAAAAGTAGGCATTAAAATGAACAATAATAAAATCTAAAGTCACACTATAGACAAATCTATCGAAATGAACGACAAATGCGTTCGTAGTTTCACACCTTCAACAATAGTGCTTGGAGTCCTGGAAAATTTGTCCACTTTAACTTGTTTAGAACTCTTTCCAGCTTGTCACGGGTTTCAATTCTCTTCAGGTCTAGAAACGACAACACCTTAAAAAACGAAATTACAATGTTTAGTTATCCGAAATCAGATACTTAGTCAATAGAGCCAAGTCATAAATGGCGGCGTGTTTGATGTTCTGTTGTGTACACTCAAATTACCCCTTTTAGCCTCGTTTTGGATAAGATATTCTGTTGAAAGTTTAGCTCAAGAACAAAGATAATGGAGCAAATTTGAACGCAGACAAAAGACTATTTCAATAGCCGCCATTGAAGAATAGGGATTTTGGTTTTTCCTTCACAGAGCTGAAGTAGTGGTGTCTGAAACTGCGAAATTTTACATTCATAGACAACTCTTACACAATTTGCAGTCGTTAAATCCAAATGTTTCTGTTTAAAGCGATATTTTTTTAACGATTTTTTACATGGGTTTGGCTTAAAACTGATTTTACCATGTGCGAGTGTAACTCTATCACGGTTGCGGTACCTTATTCAAAAGTTCGATTGCAACAAGAAACTCATGTTCATAGTCTGACTCCAGCAGTGACACAGAAATCCAGAAAATCCTTGTCAGCATGTCTGTTTGAGTTTGCGCGTTCAAGGTGTCATTGGCTAGATGAAGACACTGTAAGCTGGCGCTGAAATGAAGAGCAAACGAAAACTTGCATTACTTAAAGGAATCCTCTACTGTAAATAGAACACTATTGGTCTCAATACTTTTATTAAGTCACGTCAATATCAGTGCAAGACTCCCATCGTTCATTGCTGTTGTATTCATCGAGAGTGGGGACTGGCACTGCAACCAAGTTACGTCACGATTCAAAATGGTGGCGGGCGGGAAATTCAAACCGTAAAACTGAACAAAACAGCATTCTCTTAGCGTACAGAATGTACTTGGCGAAGTAGGACTGTACACGTTTTTCTTTGCTAATCCTCCAACATTTTCGTTTGTTCAATTTTCTAATATTGTACGAGAGAAAGATTTGCTCGAAACGAAGAACATGTAGATACCCCTTACTACTCACAGTTTATGCGAGCGTGTCTTTTGAAGCACCTCAGAGGTAGAAACAACACGGTCCCGAAGTGATTTTGAGTAATGTAAAATGATAACTTTAATCACTCCGCTTAATTGATTAAGAAGTGTCTCCTAAATCTCAAAATCACCAACAGAAGAAACATAGCCACTCACCTCCTAACTCTCAGCATCATCTTCTCTGCCTCTTCATTGTTCCGCCCCAACTGGGTGTATAGATCCAGAGTCTTCCTGATGTCACACCCACTGCTCAGGGATCTGCAATGGCGCACTCGCATGTCTAGTTCTTGTTTCCAGGTGCGTCCATCGCTTAGTGGGCTTCCAGCACCCAGTGATGCACTGAAGGACGGGAGAGCACTAGCAGTGTCGCTTGTTTCAAGGTCTTTCTCCTCGTCACTTAAATCCTTCTGGCTGATGTTGTTGTAGTGAATTATGACGCCGTGGCCGCCATTTGAACAGGTGTTGTGATCGTACAGGGACCACTCAATAGCAGTCTCTAGAGTCAAGAGGATTTCTAACACATAACCCTGTAAGGAAAAAACACACGTCTTCACTTCTTGCGCTAACAGCACAAAACATTACCACCGCGTAAAAAAAAATGACGCTCCACAATGTGTTAATGATCTTTTATATATGTAATATTTAGAAGATGTGTGAAATTGTTTTCAACGTTAAAATTTCAATGACCTTGTTCGCCATACGAGTTCCCATAGCTCAGTGTTACAGCATCCAACTAGTATATGGAAGGTCTTGAGTTCGATTCCCATCTGAAGCTCTTTTTTTCACGAGTTTATCTTCGCACGATATCAATCACTTTTATTCAAATGTTTTTACAAGAAAAATATAGCACAATTGGATTTTGTTTCTTTTGGAGCTGTAAAATAGATCAAACTCAAGTATGATTTCTTTCTAAAATTTACTAATAATGCTTCAAAGACGACACAAAATTAATTATCGTCTGATAATTAATTTTGGTTGTCTGCTTGAAAGAGTCTTGTAAGTGTCTGAGACTGATATTTCCAACATCTGCGTGGAAATGATCTTCTGAGACTCAGTATCTTATACTTTCTAACTTCAGCACTTTGATGATAACTCCTACACAGGTTGTTCAAATGTCTATCACTCACATCAATAATAATCCATCTCAAGATTACACTCATCCAGGCGAATAAAATTCATAAAAGGTATCACTATAGGGTTCAAAACTTTGTTGTGTTATCATCAATAACAAAGCCGTTACCTGCACATCCTCATTGTTGTCTCCGACTGACTCCACAAGCCTTGCCAGAACGTCGGAAAGTGTGCTCCAAGAGAATGGAAACTTGATGGCTCTAAACACCTGGAAGGATCTCCCAGCGTAATGCCTCGAGGAACATGACGTGGCCCATTGTAGAGCAACTTTGGACCATTTCTCTTGCAACTCAGTGCCCTTTAGTAAGGGACAGCTTTGAAATATGTGAATTACAGTCGCCAGAAACACTTCCAACTGTTCTGCGCTTTTGACTTGGTGAGAACGGGGAGTGATGTCTTCAAAAGCCCAAAGGGGTTTACATTCGCTGAAAGAAAGAAAAGAAGCAACATTTGTAGTGGCTAACATTAAACGCTATTTTTGATTTCTTGTGAATACTTGGCGCTCCAATTCCTCCTTTTTCTTGAAGATGTACTAGTCTTTTTATGCGGTTTGAAGACCCTTCCCCGAAATGCAACACATTTATCGACTTTAAACACGCAATGCACACATCAAAGAAAAGACAATGTTATAGAAGATAATGATTCTAGACCAACCCACACGTATTAACTATTGTCTTTCGGCGTGAAATTTCCCTTTAATTGACGAAAAGCGGCGTGTGATTAGTTGAGTGCACTGAAATGTTATGCCGGGTCTTGTCTTTCCTAAACTATGTCATTGAGTTAGAGGCACAGCTCAGTCTACAGTGATAAATGCCAGCCTTACCTGTTTGCTAAGAAATCAATTAGTTCTTTTATCTCTTCCACCGCTCGGCTTCTCGTAACTGCTTGCTCCTCTTCAGGGACCCCACTGCCAGCAGTAGGACTGTAAGATACGAAATTTAGTTTATTTAAACAAAGTAAGAATCTTCATAAACTTCAGGACTTTTCCAGGAACAGAGGCACACTCTTTATCAATCAATGCGACCTTTTGGTATTAAAATCTAACAACAAAATAAAACAAAAATCAAAAAAGTAAGATATATTTTTCGCTGCACAACAGAAACTTACGGGTTTCTTTAAGCCATCAGTATAATAGCCGAAAGACTACACCAACAGCTGGGATCTAACCCGGGACCATACGCGTGGTAGACATTACTGTAACGACTAGTTCGTACACAAGTATAAATTGTCAAGGGATAATACTTGAAACCCTGTCATGAGTCTTCGCGACTAACGCTATTCCATCAACAATAAACAAATAAATTTTACTATAATAACTATAAAAGCTTTGGTAGTTTTATAAGCATGATCTAGATAAAACTATGAACCATTGCTAGTAATAATTATATCTTACAACTTACTCCTGTCTTTCAGTGCCTGCACTTAAACTGACGCCAGCATCAGTTGAGCCTTTTCGTTTGTCGTTTCTTTTCTTGGCAGCATCGATGGCGCTTGTCGAGTTTTTCCTTTCCCTTCCCCTCACCCTCGCCACATTGCCAACGTCGAGAGTCCAGCATGATTTATGAAGCACGTGTTTACCCAGCCCCAGTCCCTGCTCAGACACAGTTATAAAGTTGAGCAGAGACTCGGCCACACTCACATGATCACCTCCACATACCAAAACAATAACAAGATTGACAAGCAATCGTTTGCAGTGTTCATACACTAAAGCTTTGCCGTGGTCCAAACCTGCGAAAAAGAAGAATTCATATCAAGATTGACAAATATAATGCATTTCGCTTATCACTTTATCTTTCCATTCCCAGCTAACGCTTCTTTTTAGTGCAACTTTTTTCTTAAACAAAATTCAAACCTACGCCAAGAGAAAGTTCAGCCGAATCTTGCTAAACATAAAAAACATGACACGCCAAACATTTCAACATGACTCCTTAAAACTGACCCACTTTCACGCTTCGCAAATTCTTAAATCAACATCAATTTGTCCCATTCGCCAAATATCAATGAGCTCACCTACATCTTTGTTTTCAAAAAATACAACTTTTCTGACCAATTTTCAGCCCAGACGTTTTAATGTACCTACTATTGCTAGCAATAGACGGAAAGTCGATGATTTTCTAAGAACATTTTCGAAAAGACTCTTATATGTATACGCAAAGATATCACTGATCTATTTCCACAGGTTAAACTATCCTGTCTTTGTCTGAAGCATGTTACTTTAGATGTAAAAACTAAGAGTCTATGTTACCAAGAAATGATATGCCATTACGCTTACCGAGGAATATTATGTGAAGCATAAGCGGCAAGTGTGGTGTCCAGTCTACTTTAGCCTGGTCCAACACCAGCTCGGTTAGCAACATCAACGCAAAGTTGCACCTGAAAAAAATAAAGAAAAAATTCGATAAAACACTGGACTTTTGGCTTTAGTATATCGTACCGAATATGGAACCACATGTATCGCAATGCATCTTCTAACTTTCTCCATTTGTTAAACAGTAGTATTAGAAATACAGAAAGGAAGAAGCTTGTAACTTTATTGCCCTCTTGCGTTTTAGTATATTACGTTTCACGCACTTCAAAATTTTTTTATTCAGCAAGGACTATTTAAGATGTTTTCCACGAAAATTGTCGATATGTTTACTTAAATACATAGCTTCCAAAAACGGTCTTAAGATTTTTTAATGTTTTAAGAATTGTCCCATAAAAGAAGGTTGAATAGCTAGTTAAAGATTTTGTTTGAGGGCACAAAACATCGTTTTGTCAACTATCAAAACACTTTTCAACATTTTGATATTTGCAGAAACTAAAATATCAACACGTGAAGATGGTAGGTCAAACAGATAGCTTTTTATTTGTCAGTGGCTCTTAACCCTTATCCAGCAAAAAATGGTTTCACACAAACTAAAAAAAGTGCTAACTTTGAAGCCACTGCTTGAAATCTACCATGTGACCATTCATTTTCTTTATCTTTACACGTAAAATCTGAAAATGTTCCTTGCTTTAAGTTATTTTGAAGTTTGTAATTTTGTTGAGATTCCTTGCCGCTGATTTTTAAAAATGTAGTAGGGAAAGGGTTAATAAAGGAAAATTACAGCACCACAAGGTGCATTTATGACAACTCGAACATCTACATTTCTTTCATCCTTTTCATCCTACAGTCCCTGACACAACAGATAAACTATCATAAAAACAAATGAAAGGTAACCTGTAAAGCGAGGCCGGTGATGGTGCAAAAGGAAGTGAATCTTGCAGAGGTGCGAAGTACTTTTGTCCCTCGGGCACTGGAAGAGGAAAGGCCCAACCGCCATCAGATGCAGCAAGTCGATGGGCCGTCACAGCCCATTCAAACGGCCAGTAAACCTCTATCTTATCATCAGGAGCTAAGTCCCCCTCTGCTTGGTCCAGTTCCTCTGGCTCAGCTAACGGGGGAATGCTTTCTGTTTTGGATCTTGTTGCTTCTAGAGCTGTACTGTTACTCGGAGTAGAAACTAGGGAAATAAATGGGATGGTAAACTAGACAGATCAACTAAAGGGGGAACGCTTTCTGTTTTGGATCTTGTTGCTTCCAGAGCTGTACTGTTACTCGGAGTAGAAACTAGGAAACAAATAGTATGGTAAACAGTAGAGCACATTATCGTTAAGACTGCCTTCACCCTTTTAGCTCCAGTCACTTAATTATCAACATCCAACTTCTCCTTACATAACACGTATAAATAAGACGTTCGGTAATGAGAAATAGAGATTTGATAAAACAAAGCAAGTTTCTGAAGATGAGAAATATAACTCTACACAGGCTCAAGATTGGAGAATCTACCAATACAACTGAGACTGAACGATCTTAGCACTTTTCTTACACTTATCCGTGCCACAAATCACTTCATTTAATCTGTCTTTTGTCTCGTTATCCTCCTCTATACACACTTACACTGCTCGATGGCTGTACTGCTAGTTTTAGTTAAAGAGTCGCTTCTTTGTCGCTCTTGTTTTGAGTCATTTCTTTGCATGTCTTCGATGTGATCTGCACTGGTTTTTGCTGACTTCCTTCCTCTACTGTCAGAGTCCTTGATCACTTCACTTTGTTCGTTAGAGTCTGATGGAGCTTGTTCTGAGGGAGAAGAGATGTCCTTCTTGTCATTCATGGAGTCTCTGCTTGTAGATACTTTCTGGACTGGTCTCATATAAGGGGGCTGGTCACACCGTTCGAACTGTGATGTCACCGTTTCAGTCAACTGTACATAAACACAAGATACTTTTATAAATTAATGATACAAATAATTTACAAGTAAACACGCCACCATAACGACCGACAAAGCTACATCCAGAATCTGAAGCCGCAGTGCTTAAACAAAGTAAAATGGAAGTGAAGATATTGATGAAGGAACTTCTAAGAAACAAAAAACTACGCCATCGATTCAAGAAACAACTAGAGTATCCTTATACAAAAAGCAAAAAAAAAATTAAAAAAATAAACATTTAAAGAATGGCCTTACCTTTAGTTCTTCCATCAAATCCTCTACTGCCCTTTCTGTGTTTGCACGGGCAACATAAACTGCCAACTTCTTTGCCTACAAAGACCATTATATTGTTATGTCAATGAAAGAGTAGAGGATATGTGGGAGAGTTTACCAAGTGGAAACAAAAGAGTAGAAGATCTTTGGGAGAATTTACCAAGTGGAAATTAAGGGTAGATGATCTGTGGGAGAACTTACCAAATAGAAAGGAGAGGGTAGAAGATCTGTAGGAGAATTCAACACGTGGAAATGAAAAGGTAAAAGACCTGTGCGAGAATTTAGCAAGTGGAAATTAAAGGATAGGTTATATGTGGGAGAATTTACCAAGTGGGAAATTAAAGGGTAGATGATCCGTGGGGTAATTTACCAAGATGAAAATGAACGGGTAGAAGACTGTGCTATCGACCAGTGCTACTTACATGTAACAAAACTTCGCAGTGTCCTATCACTCCCGAAATCGCAATAAGATAGCTGAGTATCTCGTGAACATTCTCCTGCCATCTACTGCACAGACTGGCCCAGCACGCTTCAAGCTCTTTGGAGTAGTAGTCATCATACTGTAAAAGGAAAGGGTAATCACCATCATGATCCTCTTCCTCATCATCATCATTATCACTTTTACTATCTTCGTCATCAATATTTTTATCATTGCTGTAATTACTTTCATCGTCAACATACATCATCATCATCAACTTCATCATCACCATCATCAACATCATCACCATCATCATCATCAACACCATCATCATCATCATCATCCTCATTATCATCGATCTTATTACCACCACCGTCTTTTGACCAATATCATCATCATGACATTTTATTGCACACAGATTTAAGTAGGATACCAATAGAAAGTACATAAATTAACGATAGGGTGAAAAGGGTTAAAATATATTTTGCTCGGACATGCTTATAGCGATGATAATGTAAAATTTGCAGGTAAATTCTGCTTCAACTTAGTTGAACGGCCTTGGACAATTTTTGGTTTTGGTTCAAGTACACAATTATCCAAAAATTAGTCCAAACTACAGTTTGAAATAAACAAATTTAGTCCGGATGTTCGATCACATAACAACAACCATGAAAATATTTTCCTGATCGATATAGTTAGTTGTTTAATTTGTAACAAAATTGAATGCACTTGTTTAGGTGTAGAAGTTGTAAGTAATTTAAATTGTTACTAATATCTTTTGTAAATTCTTATTGGTTTTTATTTTGTCAATTTTAGTGTTAGAGGGCCATGTGTTAGAAAGCTCCAAGAAGATCAACATGTTTTTACCCTCTCAAAATAAATGATATTGTACTATACGGTTGGCAATAAAGAATTTCTCATTCAAATAAGATAAGGAAAATTAGATACTAATTAACCTCGGATCCAAACAATCATTAAATAAAAGCATTAAAAAAAACCTACTCACCTTAACTGTAATGTAAAACAAGTTATGAAGCACCAACTGGGTTGCCTCTGATGAGCCCCACCCCTCCCCCTGCAGTTCTACGGGTGGAATGACTTCTGGTGGTTCGTCTTCACTCTCAAGACAAAGTTCAGGGATGGAACGGCTTGGATTCGAAATCTCAACCAGTTCAATGTTTTCTAGCCATGGAATCATGTACTGAAGGAGACACCTCTGACCAGCAGGTGACGTGCTCTCAAATCTTAACGTCATCTCTGTGAAAGTAAGAGCTTTTTAGTATACTGCCATAACAATTCAAACAAAAACAAGGGCCGAGTACATTTTCAGTGACTTTGTAAGGCCTGTCTAAGCTATAAATTTTTGCTTGATGAATGAAGGTCTCCTTCCAGAAAGAACAATTTAGAGTCCCTATCAAGCTTATTTTTTTAAATTCCAGATGAAAAGTAGAACCCTTAACAATAGTAATTTTCGAAAATAAAACCATGTCTTGCCATTCCTGTTACATGTTTTAGACTTGCAGCGTGCAATGATGACGTAGCGGGAGGCATATGACGTAGCACGAGGCATGAAGCAGAGACAATCTTTTTTATCTCAAAAAATTCAAATCTGGCTACAATAGTCGCGTTGTTACAAATTTTATCAATGAATTATTCCCTTGAAAATGTTTAAAATAAGAATTTTATGACATTTTTTAACAGAAGTTAACATTTTTAAACAAAAACCACTGATATCACTGCTGCTACGTCACAGGATACCTTTCCCTTGCCTGTTCGGTCAAAATTTACATTCCGATCTTTTTTTTGATCAAAAAGCATACTTAGATGTGGTTTTTTTTCTTGGTTATTTAATATTTTGAGTTCACAGATGACAACAATTTTAATCTAAAACGTAAAAATTAAGCTTGATAGGGACTTACAGAGTTACAGGGAAGAGTAGATGTTAATGCCAAGGTTAACTTGAGAGACCATTTTTGCTGATTTTAGATCAACAGAAACATAATATTGAAAAATAATTACAAGCGTCCTCTTCATTTCTGTTTGCTTTGCAATTTATTTATTTATCTATGACATTTTTGACTCTAGGAGTCACGGGAGAACAGACAATAGGACTCGAGTTCCCCTTCGAGGTCTGCCACCCGGGACCTACGGTTTAACGTCCTTATCCGAGAAGACGCGAAGGTCTAAACTCAAATCAAACCACACTTCTAGTTCAAATCTCGGATTGGTCGCATCAAAACGTACCTTCGAATAAATGAATGGTTATCTCTGGATGCGCTCGAGCAAGAGCCGTGGAGAGCATGGACTGCGATTGCGAGTAGCAGCAACGTGGTGAGCTGGATATACTCGGTGGGGCATATGGGAAAAACCGTCTGTAAATCAAAATAATAAAAAACTATAACCACAGTTAATATACAGTAAATCCCGCGAGTAAGAACCTAAATTTTAAGAACCTGTTAGGCTAAAATCTACCAGTTATGCCCCCTCTAAGTAAGAACCT
>JAOBAT010101478.1:0-15824 GCA_026413305.1 Hydrozoanthus tunicans
TAACCCCCCCCCCCCCCGAGATTCTGGCAAGCCACAGAGCCTTAAAAGTGGGACAATAGTTACATGAAATTATGAAAACTGTTTCTCAACTCTTTCATCCCAAGCCAGTTTTTAACGTCTAACTTCTCCTAACATAACTCTTACAAAATAGGTCATTTTGTTATGAGAAAATGGAAAATCAATCAAACATAGAAAACTGCCTAAGATGAATAGAAAAATTATCTTAAAGTGGTCACAGAAAAAGACATATTGGTTCTAGTCAGGGAGTTTAGTAATCTTCCCTCTGGCATAATTGGGGCTGAAAGGGTGTTATAGTTCAAAACACATGATGTTCCATTAGTTAAGAAATAGAACTTATTTTAAGTCAGGAAATATCCAACTACCTTTGTATAAAGCAAATGCTAGTTTTAAAATTGCTACAAGACAAAAAAAATATTTTACAAATTTTTGACCTCAACAGTAATGGACAAGATGAATGTTGAACACTGAAGTGACACAGGGGACCCAACGCTCCCCTCCATGAAAATGTTTATTTCGGACAACAAACTTTTGCAACAAGAAATTATTGCAACAATCTGTATTAAATTTTACCCATTTCAATTATGTCAAAACATTGTCATTAAAACACAAAACCAAGCTAAAAATGAAAAAGTGCTGTATTCACAAGCGCCCTTTTCATGTACAGGGGGGTGGGGGTACTTCGGGGTCAAAAGGGTAGGGATCACCGTCGGATATGTCCCTAAAATACCCTAAAAATACCAAGGGAAAAAATTTCTGCCCAAAAAATACCTCTCGGTTTTAAAAATACCCTAAAAAACCAACTGAAAGCTGAATTTTTCCTCGGGGTAACTAGCGGGTCGGCGCTAAGTCCTCTCGTGTTGTGCTGAACGTGACATGCAGTGAATAAAGGCGCGCGCGTAGTAAAACGTTCACCAAAGGACGTCTTTTAAAACTTCTTATCCGTACGCACGTTTGTTAAAGACGAGACTGTAAGCAGTCCAGTAATACCAGGCTCTTGGTTTAACACCGGATTTCTTTATACAACCCCTAAAAAATACAGGACTGGCAATTTTAACCCCCAATGAAATACGACGGTCGTGATACCTACCATCCGAATATAGGGAGTAACCCACAAACCCCCCCCCCCCCCTCCTCCCTTCGGGATTTATAACCGACCTGTTAGCTCACATATTTCATCGGTGTTTTTAGAGTTACCAAGAGGTATTTTTTAGGCTGGAAAATTTTTATGCCTCGGTATTTTTAGGATAATTTAGGGACTTCTTTAACGGTCATCCCTACCTGTTTTCAACCCGAAGTATTCCCAGGACATTAAGATTGTTTTGAGACCATTTTTTCATTTTGAAGCACTAAACTGAAGGCCGCATAGGCCATTCGCAGAACTCATTCAATATGTTCTGAAGTTACTTGATCAAATAATAAACTTTTATAAAAGGAGAAATAAAACTTAAGCAAACAAGGAGCTAGCTTTGATACTCAAGTGCACGCGGGTTACATTACTCTCGGGACCATAGATAAACAATGAGATGACGTCTCGGACTGGCAGTATTTTTTAGCAACATGCAAGCAGGTTTTTAAGAAGGATTGTAGTTTGTTTGGGTGCTTGTTTCACGTAGTGTCGCTATAACGTTGTACAACACAGTGGGAGACTAAGTAAACACACTTTAGGATGTCCAACTGTTTTATTTGGGGCGAAATCGTGCATAAAACTTGCCAGGCATACGCAACGAACAGATGAGAAATTCTTGTTTTATATGGCAAAATAATCATTCAAAAAAACATATCTCGAGATCTTTCTCCTTTGCTTCGTTATAAGAAGTTTTTTTTTATTATACTTCAGTTTTCTTAGAATATCGACCGCCAAATAGATGCTCAAATAGAGAGACTCTAAAACCTCTCGACTCTCAGCGAGTCAGTAGAGCAGCTGTGATTGTTTCAAAATGGAACGAGCTTGAACGAAATATTGCTTTTTCTTTAGTAAATTGTATTTGTTATATTTTGTTATAGTCTATACACATTCGATAAGAACCAAGACGCGGCAACAAATAAGGCTTGCGACAAAACTATCCTCTCCGATTTATATCATTTTTCCAATTCATCTCTAAACCACTCCACCAATCTAATTTCATCCATGAAATGTCATTAAAATCTTCTGGCGCCCTCAACACTGTGCGCTGCGTGTTTTTTTTGTTTTTTTTTTATCAAACACCTCCGGTTTGTGCGGGAATATCGCACGCAAACTTGTGATTCTCTGCAATGTCTTCTTCTCGATTTTTACCTTTCGAAACAGCAGGATCTCGTTAGAGATACGGCAAAATAGGAAGCGCCTGTAATTTCTTCCATTTGGTCGCGGTAACAACCCAAAATTTTAATTTTTGTTTGTCAACAGAACATATCAAGGCAGCTGTTTTCGGAAGCCCTGTATTAATTATTATAATTTCGGCAACTGAAAATCCTAAAAGAACCTAGTCTCTTTACTGAAGAAGTGTGTTTAATTTAATGGCGTCGTGTACAAAAGTGTAGCCAGATTTCTCGTTCGTGATTTGATTTGGGAAAATGTCCAAAAACAATGGTTACGGAATATTTAAAACGAACAAACTGGAACAAAAGACGTTGTGAACTCTTACAGCTGTCGAATCATCCGTCTCTTTGTTTGCCGCTCGCCAATCAAAATTGAAATAATTACAATAGGTTTTTGTTTGCTTTTAAACCATTATTGCGTCTCTCGTACAGCCTTCAGTAATAAAGATCAAATGATCTGCATTTGTGTCTGGCGGAAACAATACCTCGCAGCGAAGCATTTGTTTCTTTTGTTCGCTGTTTCCTTTAATCAAGCCAGTTATTGTCATCGGGCTGTCGCCCACACATGCTTTCAATTCCACAAATGCTATTGGCTGTTTCAACAACAATGACCGCTCACTCATAAACGAGGACGTTTGGGGTATTGTCTCGTAAGTATTGTTACATAGCCCAGTCTACCTTGATTTCAAGTGTTCCTTTGTACCGTCAGTTAGCGCCAAGAAGCAAAAGCCTGTTTTATAACGGATTTACCGCGCTTGAAGAAGTTTCTGTCGATGCAATTTGAGCTGTTTTTCGACTTCCCTCCCGCATGCTTCCTCTGACATCACGTGTCAAGTTTATCACGTGATCACAAACATGTCACAGCCATAGTCTTGTCTCTTCGTCTGCAACAAACATGGCTACAGCGTTTAAAGAAGAAACTGTGGCTATGGAGTGCCCCGAAAAATCTGGAGAAGTGAAGATCGAGAAGGTAGAGCAACAAAAAGCTAGTGATCAGAACTTCAACTGGAAATTAGCGGCGCCAGTAGGCGTTGTAAACGACCCGAGTGTTCCAAACTCAAGTATCGCCGACCCCTCTAGTTTGACCGCTGGTGTGACAGTCAGTAGTGTAGTGAGTTCAGATTGTCCGCAGATTGACGGTAGTTTTACAGTTAGCGGTGTACCTGTAAAAACACAGATCATGCCTGGACCGTATGCCGAAGTACAGCTTCCAAAAAAAGATCATGTTAAACGACCCATGAATTCGTTCATGGTATGGGCACAGAGCGCCAGGAGGAAGCTGGCAGAACAGTATCCCCATGTCCACAACGCCGAGCTTAGCAAAATGTTGGGTAAACTGTGGCGAATGCTTTCCGCTGCAGAAAAGCAACCATATGTTGACGAGGCCGCAAGGCTTGATAAAGAGCATAAAGAAGAACATCCCGACTACAAGTATAGGCCTCGTAGGCGGCAAAAGTCCCTCAAACGGCCGTATGCCCAACCACGAATGGTGGCTGGCTGGCCTCCTCAGGACGCCTTTAAAACTCAGCCGATGGCCGTTAATGGGGCCACAACAATCGCAGCACCTAATACAACCTTTGCCACTACAGTTATAGCTCCACAGAATGCGGTTCAGGGTTTCGCACCAGGCCAAACAGTGACAGTTCCCGGTGCTGTGACATACACATCGATTGGCGGTCTGCAGTATGTTCCCACCACTCACATACAGGGAGGAAGTATGATTTTGCGCCCGACTTTCGTTACAGCAACTAGTGGAGCTGGAACTACGGCCGTTGTTCAACCACAAACTGTACCTGTACAAGCTGCAAGAACTACACAGGCTGCGACTGTGGCGACTCCGAGCTACGCTATACCCGTTACACAGTTTGCCACTGTGGCTGTGGTCTCGAGTTCGATCGCTAACAACAACGCGCTGACGGTTGTCAGTGCGAGCGAAAATGCTAACAACACATTAGCAGCAGAAAAAGCGACGGACGGCAATTTAGCCGCAACAAATAGTGTAACCCTCGTTCCTGCAGTGACAAACGGAAGTTTTGTGAACGCTAACAGTTCGAATATTGCACCAAATGAGACTCCTACCCAAACTTTAGTTCAAAACGATCAAAACCCCAGCGCCCACGGCACGGTAATGCAGTTGAGTGGTTCGGAACCGAAATCCTTGCAGGAGCCTGAACAGGAACAACGGCATAGCATCGAAATTAAAGCAGAACTCGGATGCCGTATATAAAAGATTTCTCTTCTGACAAGAAGGGAAATCGCGACTGATAACTGCTCTTACAAGCACATGGCATTGATGACATAGACAATCGTTTGTCTCGCAGCTAAGTACATGACTCACTACAAACTAGTATATATCGAACTAGTTTTGTTTATTTATTGTGAGTTCGGGTAATGATTCTCAGTGTACATTAAGAGGGTAAAACAAGGCTATTTCGGCGGTTGGTGGTTTCGATATTATTTAGAGAAATTTATGGTTCCCCCCGAAACACAATGTGTCTTCTATTAACCGCCAAACAATTGTTGCGAGTGCCGTTGTGGTGCCTTGTTCTCTTTTTTGTTCAGCTTGAACATTACAACTTTCCACCTCATTGCTTTTATTGTTTTAGTACATTGTTACCACGTTTTGTTTTCTCCTTTGATCGTGGGTTTGTACATGGAATGAAATACTTGGTTATCGGTTAAGATTGATCCCTTCTTCAAAACACAGGAAATGCCGAAATTTCGCATTTCACCACTGGCATTAAAATGGCTTTCTTGTGGCGGATTGGCTTTCTTCGTTCGTGACTTTTATAACGTATCCACGAAAAAAGACAATGGTTAAAATTGCCCTCACGACACTACTAAACAGAAATTGTTTTATAAAGTTTTGATTTTCGATCTTAATGTTTTGTTACTAGTTTTAAACCGCATGGCATTCACTAACCGACTGTAAAAGAATAGAATAAACGAAATCCTCTATCTACGTATGATCATTTGGAGAATATTTTTCTCGGATGAAAGTAATGCACATATATGAATATTATCAATTTTACTCTGTAGAACTTCTAAAAAACGAATTTTATGATTAAGATTTCTTTAATGCATGGCGTTGTGCAAATCTGCATATTAACTGGTTCATATTTTCAATTTTATGACTCTGTGGTCGACTTCTCTCTATTATGTTAACAAGCCTTCAGTCAATAATCCTAGGCAAAGAAATAAGATCTCTCCGAAATAGTTCCTTGATTTTAACAATGCACAAGACAATCGTTTGTATTCGTGACAAAAGCCATGCCACACTGTTAGCCTGCATTTGTATTTGTATAGGTCTGTCTTTTGTTGTTTTGGAACTGTTGTTTTGACAATCTTCTTATTTCTACAAGGTCATTGGCAGGACTAGCTGTTGAAATAACTTCATTCTTACAGTTCCTAAGATTCATTGCCATGGGATAACATGAGATTTCAAACCGTTTCTAACAGAAAAACTATTTTTATTTCTGCTGTGAAGTTGATTTTTTTATTTGTTGAAATCTCAGTGTAACGGATTGGTACTGAACTCAACAATGGAACTATATGGCTTAAAAGATTGTCTGCCATTTTGATTTAAACATGAGGTTACACCCCTTAGTGTAATGTTAATAGATTTTTCTAGTATTCCAAACAGTGTCATAGCAACTATTTATGATAGCAGCACATGGAATGTGTATCATAAAATATTTTGTACAACAACTTTTACGTGAAAAATATTGGTCTTATCTCTTGTATTTAAGTATGCTGTATCAGTAGATGGTCTTGTGTTGTTAAAAATAATTATACATTAATCAGTTTGAAGAAAGTTCAATCCTGCATACTTGTACATAATGATTCTTTCTGTCGCTTTTCAGTATTTTATTGAGAGAAATCAGATTTTAGCAAACAGTGTTGTGATGTTTTTTTCTTTTAATGGGTTTTGGTCATCATGCCACACCATTTGATTCTTTAGTTTTGTGTGAGGATAGAATAAACCAAATTTTTCCTTTCAATTAACACACAAGAAAGCGTCAGCTATTTTATAAAGCAGAAATGTAAAAGGACTGACCAAAGAAACAGTTTTAACTCGTACACATTCTGATTAAAATTATTATTTGTTTAAGAACTATTCAAGTATTTTTCTTGGCAAAATGACCGCTGCTATAATGGCAGATAAAATGACTTGTTTTTGTTTTAAGGTAAAAGGTTGTTCCAGTGATCCAGTGGGTTTTTGGTTTCAATATAATATACAGTGTTAATAATAAAATCAATAACTTGTTTATATCAAAAGTCTTTACCATAAATTCTCTTGTTAAGACCTTTCCTTGTTCTATTTACTCCCCATTTTTTGTTCATGAAATTTATCAATTCTTTCATTCTCATATACAGAAACATACAAAGTGAATAAATGTTAGTGTGCTTTTAGCTTGCCTAACCTTTGGCATTGGGTAGAGAATATATGGTAATTTGTGACTTGTTTGGTGGAAGTAAAACAGAAATTTCTTGTGTAAATAACAAAATGCTAAATGTTATCTTGTATCAGGGCAATATGCCAGTCAAAAACAGTACTTTTAGTTACTGTGTAACTGACAGAGTAATCAGGTATGAATTTTGTCAACAATTTAGAAAAATTATTAATTGATTATATTTGTGTGTCGCAGCACAGAACTGACCTCAACTTCAGCAATAGCCAACTAGTCTCTAGATTCATACAACAGCAAAGTTATTTGAAACTCATGTTTATTGTTCAAACTTGATGAGTTACTGTTTCAAACTTTGATAACTGATAACAGCTTGAAATTATCTCAACTGTGAGTGAGAAATTTCAATTGAACATAAACTAGGGTGTTGCCAGCAGAAAACTACAATGGTTAGAATTACTCTGCTTCACCAAGTTTGTACAAAGTTGTCCCTTTAACAAATGATGCTACCTTCTCATACAAACAGAATCAACATTATCATTTTAAGAAGTTAAGGTCAATTCTATGTTAGAATGTGGAAATGAATTATCATGTTATATAGTCAACAGAATATAGTTTTAACAAGAGGCTAAAAAGAGATGTAAGCTTGTGAATTATGTTTTCTGCAATTCTCGTTATCTTTGTTGAAATTTAATGTATAGAGGAGGACAAACTGTCTTACTCAAGAACATTGGCTTTTGCGAGGCTATTCTCACTGTGAACCTGTAATAGTAAAAATTTTAAAATAGGTAATGAAGTGTTCTTGCATATTTTAAGTAGATAATATTGTGGAGAATGTTGTTGCAGTACTTACTTAAATTGGCAATAATAAATTCAGTGCACTAACCCAATTTCAGACTGGAGTATTCAAAGACTAAAGGCAGCTTTATATACCTTTATATCCTTGGAACAATAAAAGAAATGAAACTCTAAAACAGTTTGAATTCTTGAATTAATGCTCTTGCATAAAAGAATAGTAAAAGGGATTGGTACTTGTATTTCTCAAACTTGAGAATCATTTGGGTTTAAAAGAAAATTTAAGACTTTCATCTCATACTCCTTTTGACATTTTGAGAAAAGGTTGCTTTTAATACCTCTTGTTTTAATGGAAAACCTTACTAAAATAAACTAAAATTGAGCTATAAAGATGCACGGTCAAATCCAGTCTTTAAGTCAGTTTCTTTCGTTATAGGAAAATTAAAGAACCTGGGTACAACATTTGGTAAAATCTTTACTTGGGCAGCCAATCCCATGCATATCTCATTAGTTGTAGAAGCAAAAAGGTATTGGGGGGCATAATGTGGAAATTGTAACAGTTCATTATAAAACCTGAGATTCATTTTTAAAAGTTGCTATTGATAGCCAGAAATTATTGGGGCGACCATGATTTTTAGGGTTGTGGCATAGTGTTAAATTCAAAATAAGTCCAACTTGGAAACTGCAAATGACTAGAAAGTTCTTGCCTTCAGCTTCCTGCTTCTGACTGATGAGAATGAGGGGAATTAGACTAAGGAGATTGGGGAGAGCTAGGGCGGGAGCTCCTTAAACATGACAATATATAATTAACCACAATCTCTCACTTAAGTCTCATCGTTACTCATTTCTCCCTCCAATCCCTTTATGCCTGCCGCACAGACTAGCAGTTAAGCACAAACCCTTTCAAATGTGTTTCTCAGTGTCATCACCTTGACGCTTATTTGCATTATCAGATTTCTTTTGCTCTATGAACAGTGCAGCTGAAGCTTTTATAATAAGTTATTTCGAGGTTGTTCTTAATCTTTTAATGCTAGTTCAGGAGAAAAAAACTGCTTGAAGCTTTTTTCAATTAAAACAAAAAACATAAACAAGTCCATGCTTATCAAAGTGTTTTTGAGGCCTTTTAAGGGCTCTAGAGGAACTTCTTAGCTCTCATTCACCTCTAGATGACTTCTGAAAGCTGTTAAAAGCACCAGCAAGAGGAAAAGGTGTCAAGAACTTATGAGTAAAATAATTTTTTTTGTGACGTTTACACAAAACGGAAGTTCAATCTTGAAACTTATTTACCCATTGCATAGTCAATACTGGCATACAAATAGCTGACATAGCTGTTGTGAAATTGTTTCAATCAATCATCAACTAACACCAAGCTTGGGCTGCCTGTGTCACAACAAGAATCACCAAACTGTTTTATACTACCGTAAGAAACAATTCGGCAAAATTCAACAGCACTATTAGAGTCAGTAGCAACTTCGTTCCCAGGGCCCTTTTCTCTCGACCGGGGGGGAGAAAGGACCCTGGGAACGATGTTGAATCAGTAGGGCCATAGTTACGTGACATGACGTCACATTTGAAACGGGTTTACAGCCAAACTTCTCAAGGACTGACACCAGCGGCTTAAACTCCCGGGAGGGGGAGGGTATTCCCTATATTGCGATGGTAGGTATGACCATCGTATTTTTTTAGGGTATTTTTGGGACTTTTCCGACGGTCATCCCTAACCTTTTGACCTCGAAGTACCCCCCCCCCCGGGCTTAAACTGTCCGTTTTAGAGAGAAGCCCGTCTTAAAGTAGCCTGCATTCAGACACCAGTCACCGCTCGTCCAGTTTAATGGCGAAATAAAATGATTGAGTGACCTAAGGAACGAATTCAGCACGGAGCCGGCAGTAGAGAATAAAAGAAGTGTTTTGTGGGTAACAGTTGAGTATACAAAATGAATAGAGCACGTGTTGAGTCAATCTAGGCTCTGACTCCTGAACTGCACACTGAGAAAAATTTTTATGTATAATAATTTTTCATACTGTTATTGTTCACTTTAATGTGTTGCCAAATCATAAGAGAGATATGTAAATGATTTAGTTTGTAAAATTAGGAAACCTTTAGACCTCAGAGGAACGTGGCACTGCATTGGTTCGGGGAATACGTTTCATTTTTCCCAAGGGGTTTTTTTGGTTTTTCGTGTCCGGCAGTGGTTGTGTAATATTCAACGGGTCAAGCCTGCTCCACCGAAATAAATTGTCTGTAATGTAGTGGAGCAGAAAGTAGTTAAGCGGCTTTCGGAGACTTGTCTTAAAAAGACTTAAAGTACAGAATTAAAAAAAGCCAAAATTCGATGCGCATGTAGCAAAGATCTGCTGCAAAGTAAGCCAGCAAGTGGCTGCACTAAAAAGAAGGAGGAAAATGCTGCCTTTCACGACACGTATGAAGTTGCATCAGTCGTTCAACGTACGCATTTCAACTATTGTAGTCTTGTCTTCTCTAATGTAGTCTGGTTTAGTCTATTGTAGACTGGTCTTGTCTAATGCAGTCTGGTCTTGTCTAATGTAGTCTTGTCTAATGTAGTCTGGTCTAGTCTATTGTTGACTGGTCTTTTCTAATGTAGTCTTGTCTTCTCTAATGTAGTCTGGTTTAGTCTATTGTAGACTGGTCTTGTCTAATGCAGTCTTGTCTTGTCTAATGTAGTCTGGTTTAGTCTATTGCAGGCTGGTCTTGTCTGATGTAGGCTGGTCTAGGCTAATTAAGGATTGTCTAGCCTAATGCATTCTAGTCTAATCAAATGAAATCTTGTCTGTTGTAGTCTGGTCTAATATAGCCTAGACGAAATAGTCTTGTCTAACGTAGTCTAGTCTAGTCTAATATAGTCTAGTCGCGTCTAACGAAGCGTAGTCTTGTCTATAATAATCTATTCTCTCTATTCTAGTCTAATATAACGTAGTCTGATCTTTTCTAATCTAGTATAGTCTAATGTATTTTAATCTTGTCCGAGGTAATCTATTCTAGTCTAGTTTTATCTAGTCTAGACTTGTCAAATCTAAACCTGTCTAAGCTTGTCCAGACTAGTCTAATCTATTCTATTTTAATCTAATATAGTCTGGTCTTGTCTATTCTATTATAGTCCAATGTAGCCTAATCTTGTTCGATGTAGTCGGTCTAATCTTGCCCGAGGTAATCTACTCTAGTCTATTTTTATCTAGTCTAGACTTGTCTAATTTAAACCTGTCAAATGTTGTCTAGACTAGTCTAATCTAACTTATACTAAAATTAGACTAACCTAATTTTATTCTCCATCATGTCAACCACACCAATACGTTTTTAAAAACTGTCAAACGAGGTAGTTAGCTAAATATTTATGTACATTCCATAACTACATTGTACAATCTTATTTAATATTTGGTACCTACAAGCCGATTAAAGACTAAAATAATTATTTTCATCTTAAAAATAATACTTAAATCTTTGCTTTTAAACTTTACAATTACAATCAGTGTATATAACGTTATCGTTTCTTTTCTACTAATAATATTAACATGAATTTTTACACAAGCATGCAATGATAAATAAACAGTCAACTTGCCCCGACTACAACTAAGTTTTCAGCCACTTTCTGAAACAACTAATTCGGGGTTAAGAAGTGAAGTGTCCTCAAAAACCAAAAAGACACAGTCACGTTTATAATCAAATGTAAACTTAAAGATACATGTATACCTTTGAGCTCCAGGAAACTTGGCCGAGGCATTATTTCGAGAACATGTGTTTGTGTCATATCCGACTAACCCTTTTGGCCTAGTCAGTCAATTTACTATTCTGGAAAAAATGGCGGCTCCTACATTTTACCACAATGCATTGCGAACCTTACACCGCTTAAAGAAGCCCCACGGTTCACACTGAGAATGAGATTCCACGGCTTTTCCAAGACTTTTCAATGACCAAATTCCATTTTCCTTGACCAAGAAATATCGCCAAATCAAAGAATCCATTTCAACAGAACAGGCTACCAATACTTCAACTCAACTTTAAATGCCAATTCAGGGTTCACAGTGAGAATGATTGATGAAATTCCAATGACTTTTCCATGAGCTTAGAAGTTTTGACTTAATTCTCTGATTTTTCCAGGCCGGGAAAAAGCATTTAGAAAATCCATGACTTTTCACGATGGCGTGAGCCCTGAGCTCTGGAAAGCTAACAACTGGTATAACTATTCCTTGTACACACTAACAACACTGTGTGTGTGTGTGTCAATTCCAAGGTTTACAGATTCTCTTAATGCGTTTTTATGCGCAATTTTTAGGCCTTTATACGTTAGGAATTGTGAGTAATGTACAAGTCGCCATATTTTTCGAATTCGTGGACTATCAACAGATAACTTCTCCTAACATACCACATACAAAATAATACATTTGGTAATGAGAAAATGAGAGTTGATCAAACAAAGCAAAGTGATGATGAAAAGTAAAATTCTCTCAAACTTGTTCAAAGAAAAGTATGGGCTTCAGATGGGAGAATTTAGCAATACATCTGGGAATGGAAGGGTTAAAGGAGCTCGATCTGAAACTTCAAACTGGGTCCTTTTTGAACTTCATTTCTGTTCTGTTTTGAAAGAAAAAGAAAGCATCGCCCATCGTGTTCATAACTCAAGTAAAGAAACACAAGTACGTCTCAGGTTTAGATTAAAAATGACGTTTATCGCGAAACACGCACTAGTGTGCTGTCACAAAACCAAGGCAAGAGCTGCTGCCTGTCACCACGAGTCTGGCAGAAACTAGATACCAAACCAGAACCTGGTCATTTTTGGTTGGTTTTTGGTTGTTTTGGAAGTGAAAGATTATCGAATCCATGGCTAACGAAAGCTAAGGCTAAACTATGGCAAATAGCTAAGTTCCTGCAATTGTCTTAAATCTTCAAAGCACTTGTCCCTAATCCGAAAACACAAGGGGTTGGTGACCAGTCAAGACTTTGCTAAAACCGAAACTGTAGCTACATCAATTACAAGTGTTGTTGTTCTCATTGGACTTCATAAACCTTTCAGCTCCAAACCAGGTCAAATGATGTATTGATAAATTCTCCCAACTAGAACCAATACTATTCATGCTACCAGTTTAGGAGAATTTAGCTTTTCATCTTCAATGATCTTATGTAAGGCGAAGTTTGCTGTTGATAATCTGATTAAGATTTCTGTTTAGATTTCTAAAATACTGCTGTCTTTCAGGGCGATATCTTTCTCAGCTTGACCATGTAAACAGTTTCTGTTCGATTTGTCATCCTTAGCTCTTATCGCCATGGCAACTAAACTAAGTAGCTCACGTGAGAGGATTTGTAGGACCTGCTTTTGATCAACGTTGTTGAATGCCCGTGATCAAAAACTGCTTCTCAAGTTTTTCAATCCCAAGCAAGAAAGGTCACCGTGTCCATAAACCCAGAGAAACGATCAGCATCCTCGTCGAACCAATAAGACACAACTAACAATTACGTGTTCTATTTGTCCCTTTTTAAGTTTAATAGTTTTCCAGGGAGAGAAACATCCTATAGGATCCAGAACCGCTACTGAGAAGTGCTATCCACCTTTATGAAGCTTGCTTAAGTTTTTGTAACTGGTGCGCTGTTTCATGACAACTCTCGTATGGAGTCCCCAGGATGCACTCCGTTTCTTATCGGCCAACTGCAGACTTAATGCAAAATTTATAACCATTTACGTCTCCTGTGTTCTCAGACAGAAGGGCATTAAGCCTCTTTTGGACTTTCCACCTCCCCTAAGCCTTAAGTCCAACCATTGTTGCCGGTTAGGGATCGAGTTGTCACTGAGTACGTCCAGATCATAGCCCTCCATGTCCACCCCAGACAGGGAGGAGATGACCGAACTGCTACTGACCGTGCTGCTGTTTGACTCTAGCTCGACATCTAGCTCATTGGAAGAATGTTTCTTCTTCCTAGGCTGCAGCATTAAGAGGTGAACTGCACCGTCAAGATGCTTGAACACGTCCAAGCCTAAAAGGTGGCTTTGAATTCCGCTGGCTAAGCCACTTTCCTCTGACGAGATCCACGCTTTCACATGGTTGAAGTCAAGTTGAATCTGTTGTCCTCCATAAAAACTGTGTGATTGTAGAGATAATATTCATGTGATATGATATTACACGTGCACAGTTGACTCCCGCTAACATAAACCCTCGCTTATTCGAATCAAAAACAGGACTCTTACAACAAATTTGCCCTTGGTAACTCAAACTCCCGATAACTCGAAACATTTTCATTTTCCTGTGAGAGTTCTAAAAGTTTTAATTACAAATGGGAATAAAAAATAACGTAACGTAACATCAGGCAAATTGAAAGGCCTTTTCACATGTCTTATCTAGCTGGTTTGGAAAGAAATAAATAAAGTCAAGTTAGAAAACCAGAAGTTAAGTTTCGAAAATCCGTCACTTTCCAAGAGTGGTACTAATAAGAGATCCCAAGCAAATATTTATAGTTCAGTGGTTCAGTACCTAAGGAGCCTGATTTGGCTTCGGTGATCCCAGAGTCAAATACACCATGGCAACTGGCCTGCTTTCAACCAGTTTGAATCCTTAAAAGTAATGTGTCCACTTTCGGGATGTTATTACCAGGCTTCTCGTGCGAGCGCTTTATAGTCCTGGGTTCTACCCAAAATGCTCAGCGGCATTAAGATAGAACTTGCCGCCATTTTTCGTTTTAATAACTTTTACTTTGAACTATCCCTGGTAACTACTGGACTTTGCAGCTGCAATTTTTTTTCCTGTTGATATTTTGGATTCGTTTTTGAATATCCCACATTTGTAGTAGAATATCTTTGTTTTTTACTTCGACATCATTCAGGTTAGTTTTCTATCTTATTGTAGTGAATCTTCTAACAAGAAAAAACATAAGAACTGAAAGATCTCGACTGAAGGAATAACAAAATGTCTCATTACTTGCCGGACGTCACAGGGGAGTTGTTAAAACGTATTTATTATCATTGTTTTTCAACTAAGAAACAAACCTGAAAATGATCTCTTCCTTTAAAATGTGCTCACTCCAGGCCTCCATCATGGTGTTGACCGCCAAGGTCATGGTCGACAACTGAACGTCATAGGACAGTTCAGCAACGCTTTCCCCCACTGGTTGAAGAATTTGAGCAATGGCATGCTCTGCATAGGAACTGGGCCGGAAAGGTACACCTGATGGTGTGAATAAAAGCAGAAACAAAATATGAAAAAAAAAATAAACAAATGGTATATCAAACGAATGAGTGAGTCAACGAACAAAGGAAGTGAAAAATATGTTTGTTTTCGCACAGGGCTAGAGTAATAATAAAGGTTTGTTGGGGACATATCTACAGGGTAGCTCTACATTCCCCAAACCTAAAGCTAAAAAAAAAAAAATGTGAAAAATATAAACAAAAGGAAAATCTATGTACCTATATATGTATATATATATATAATTCAACGGATTACTCTATTCTTTGCTCTTTCAAGTAAGATGGACGACAGAACTGATAGTGTTCCTTACAGGATCTTATATTTTGGGGTAGGTCGTTGAAGAGGGTTGCGGCCGAGTCCTGAAACATCCCTTTGGTGAGTGGAATGGTCAATACTGTGGCACCGCTTGATCGCAACATCCTCTTAGGTGCGTGTATCTGGGGTTGTATATAATCTGACCATTTGTCGTCAAGCATCGCTTGATGCACTGTTCTTAAAACGTTCATCTGAGCTTTCTCCAGAGTTGGTAGCCATCCTAATTTTACAACAATTCTTAAAATAAGGCATGATAACAAACCTGAATGTCTGCTTTTCCTCCAAGACTTCCCCTGTGGCATTGTCTCCTGGAAATACTCCGTTGACATTTTCCTCAAATCATTCACAAACATACTTAATGACTTCCGGCTCAAAGTCTGTGAACAAAACGCAAAAGAACTCATTTAATACATTGGCCTAGAACTTTTCCTAAAACAATCAACTGAGCAGTTTTTGCTTTTGGGTTTGGTTCAGAAAGTAAAACTATCAAAACAGCATTGGGCTTACAGCTCTGCCACAAACTCTGTCATCCTTTCAACCTGTGACTTGAACTGTGAGTCACTGTCGGAAAGGGAAGCCTTTTCAAGGTTTCAAGGATCATCTGCTGTCAGAGGACACGTCTTTTCAAGAGGTCAAGACCCATACAGGATAGCTGGTGTCAGAGTACACACCTTTTCAAGAGTTTAAGACCCATACAGAATAGTTGCTGTCAGAGGATACACCTTTTTAAGAGTTCATGACCCTAGTAGGATAGCTGATGTCAGAGGACATGCCTTTTTAAGAGTTCAAGACCCTTAC
>JAOBAT010101489.1:0-15824 GCA_026413305.1 Hydrozoanthus tunicans
TATTTATAAGCCCATCCCATTCCTTTATGCATATATCAAGTTATATAAGCCCAGGGTTTTACAGTATGGTTCTCTCGAGAGAACCATACTGTAAAACCCTTTTGTCGTTCCTTTCAAGTATCGATAGGTTTGGAAAAATCAATATATTTTACAAAATCATTGCTCCATTCGCGCTTGTTGGAATTGAGGTGATTTATAGCCAGCTATTGATATACTGAAGGTTCTTGCATACGAGTCATGCGGTTTGCAAAGTCATACTGGTACGGATATTACGCCATTCTCTCATGTGACCACGTCATTGCTTGTCAGCGGTATCTCAACAAACTCAGACAGTGCAAGATGGCGGCCAACTTTGTGAGAACGCAGTTTAGGAATCTTTTTACGCATTTAAAAAGCAAAGAGTTTAGAAGTTATCTATGTAGGTAGGTAGCTTTATGCGTTTATTATGTATTGTTAATTTTGTGTAAACATTTACGTGACTGATTTCATGTTTTCTTTTATCTTTTTCAGTACGGTAAGTTGTCTGGCTTTCAACTACTTTATGTTTTTTGGAGCTCATGTTTAGCGGTTGGTATTTGAAAAGTTTATACTAACTACTATTTATACTTCCTTCCTGGATGGTGGTTAGCATTTCTGGGGACCAGGTAAGACCAGTAATCTATTTTGAATAATTATACTAGAAAATGTTTTTACAACAGAAACGAACAAGCATAAATATTTTCAACGAGTTAATCCCAGTTAATCACCGCGTGTAAGCAATTATCATGCTCGAAAAAGCTCTAAATGTCTTTTAAAACGATCATTTGAAGTTTGCGAACCAATTTAGAATTTTGATGATAAAGTTTGAATACGTATTGAGAAAGTACTTATGGTTTAAGATAGACACAAATCGAAACCGCAAATACACACACTGTACGCGCTTTAAAATTTTAATATGCCACGCAATTTCCAAAGTCCAACTCGTTTTCGTGATAAAGAAGTTATATTGGCTAAATTTCCTTACTCACTCATACTTCATTATGCATACGAATCTATTGATCTTCAGACTAAAATATCGGAGATAAACCTTGCTTTACGAGCCAACCAAAAATTCTCAAAATCACCGTCTAGGGTTGGGAGTAAGGTAAGGGTTTGGCGACCATACACTGCATAAAAAGTGAAGTTGGCGGCCATTACTCTATGCATAATTAAGTTTGGGTGAGAAAGGAAATTTTACCCTGGCAATTGGAACTGTTTGTTTTGGGGTGCAAATCATTGCACTGTGGGCTTTTGAATTTTTCTTGTTTCTTTTTACTTTTATTCTTTTGTGACTTGAGGGGTCACAAAAGAATAGGCCATAGGACTTGAGGTTCCCTTCAAGGTCTGTCAATCGAGACCTTCACTGTTTAACATCCTTATGTGAGAAGATGCAAAAATCTAACTGTTTGTAGATGTTAGATCAAAGACAGCACCTCAGTTATTTAAAGGTCTGGTACCAGGAATCGAACCTGCGCCTCCCGCATGACAGACTGGCATCTTGTCAACTGGGCTAACCAGGCAGCGGTTTCTGACCAGTAGTAATAGAGCCGACATACTTAATTGATGATAATCAGTCATTGGAAAGCAACCAGTAAATTGATATCAATTAATGGTTGCTATTAAACGTGTTTTGTAATCAGACTTCATGTGATGTTTAGAACTATCTTTGCCTAGCTAATCACAATTTTTGAACAAGCCCCCCTCTCTAATAAGCCCCTCATCTGGAAAGACCAAAAATAAACAGAGCATTAAGTTTTACAGTAACTGTTCAAAAGCACTGTATTCATACCAGGTGAAACTGCTGGTGTTGAAGAACTTCATTTGTTGCCGTGTGCTACTGACAGTACTCCTGATAACCAGAACTTTCTAGCTACTATACAGGGTTTGTCTAGGTCCTTAAAAACCTTAAAAATAATTTTCACTTTCCAAAATTTGAGGCCTCAAAAGTCCTTAAATGTTATGAAAATCAGTCATGGTCCTTAAAAAGTCCTTAAATTTTTGCTTTTTCACTGAAGTTGGCATTTTGTTCGAATCACAAGTCATGTGTTTAGCTTACAAATAAATTGTTTGTTTAGTTTGAATGAAGACTACACTGTTATGTTGTTATAAAAAATGAAAGGTAATAGTTCTGCTTATGTAATGCAAAATCAAACCTTTGCAGCTCTATAGACTTTAGTGTCAGGTCCGTGAATAACAACAAATAAAACATGCTTATAACTGTATATTAACTGTGTCAAGGAAAATCAATATCGTAAAAAGTCATGTTTTAGCCAGGTCAGTTCTGGTGGTTGATGTCCCATGGCTTAGGTCCTCAAAAACCAATCATCTTATCTTAAAAAGTCCTAAAAAATTCTTAAATTATTTTTTGAGGAAAGCGGACAAACCCTGCTGTAACATCAGATCTGTGTTGGAAAATGCCTGTCTCAGTTATTACTCCTCAATGCTAATTCTAGACTTTAACTATCCCAATATCCAATGAACTGATGGCTTGGGCTTTGCAAACAGTGACTGTCAATCTGATCACATCTTCAGAAAATTCTTGAAAATCTACCCTTCAAATCCTGGCAGCTTAATGTCGTATTTCCTCGCTGTAAAAAACTACCTAGTTGTTTTCGTCTTCAGCCTTGTATTGGTTTTCATTTTTTCTTTGTTTATTTTTTTTGATACACCTAAATTATAAAACACATTAGAGCAAGTTAAAGTTATTTTCATTGTCATAGTTTTTATTTTAAAACCACTAACTAGGAACATTTTTGTAATCAACAGTTGCAAATTGGGGTATACCTTTGGCAGCCATTGCTGACATGAAAAAAGACCCTGAGTACATTAGTGGGAAGATGACATTTGGTACGTAAAAAGCCAAGATTCAGTATATTTGACAGAGTTCATTACCATCCAACAGTTTGAAGAAATATAAAAAATAATAATATTGTTTGTTTACCTCTTGCACTCAAGTGCTTGCACTTGCTCAAAACTGACCAATCAATGGATGAAAACAAGCACAACTCGAACAGCAAGTTTTGTTACATTACAAGTTTTACTTGTATGTGATGTTAAATACACATACCAGGCCTCTCAAAACTGGCTGGCCGGGCTGGCAGCCGAATGAGTCGCCTCTTTCAGTCATTTAGACGCCTCTAAAAGTTGCACAACCACTTCAAACTAGCACCGAGAAAATTAATCTTTACCCAAGAGTCTTAGCTTCCACATGTGAAACAAGAAATATCATGGTTCTGTTGAAGAAGTCAGTTTTAGTTTATGAAATTGGACACAAATTAAAGCACAGTTTGTTGCATTTGATGACTTTGAGGGCAATGCAGTCTAAGGTTTATAAGGTGATGCCTGCCTCAGGAACCCTTAGTATAACGGGGTTGCAGTTAATCTTGCTCATTTGGAACCCAGTCGCTTAAGTAGAAGCATTATCCTTCTCCTCAATGTCATTTTGAGAACCCTGACTTCTCATCTCAACCAGTAAAACAACAAAGTTGTGCTACAAGTTGGGAAAAAATGTCTGAAACTGCTCATATTACTTTGCTTTTATAGTGTGTGGTGAGCTGTAATCAGGTTAGATTTACAGACAAATTTCATTGTTTAAATAATAAAAGCATAAATCCAACTTCAATATTCAAACAAAATATGTTGAAAAATTGAAGGGACTAGTGCAAAAATGAAGTAAGTGACTTTGTATGAAATGCTTAATTCTCCCAATGGTTGTGAAGAGATAATGGGGATAGTGTAGGGAGAAGTAACAACTCCATCAAAAGTCATGTTGTTTTTTGCTCTGGACCCTTCAGTTCCATAGAGTGTAGCACAGTTAGTAATCAGCCAATGTTTTAGCTAGGTACATAACTTTTGGATACTTCTGAAAAACAGCCATTTAGAACTTGAAAATTTAAAGTAATGATATGGAGTCATGGCAACTCTTGCCACACGGCCAAATAATCTTTGTGGTTTAGTAACTTTGGAAGACTTGTTTCTGTCAAAGTATTCTGTTTATCAAGCCAGAACTTTTAATGATTGTTCACTATGTGATAAGTTATAGATTTTGGGACTTATTTTGTCTTGAACGTTGAAGTTTGACTTATATTAATGAAGCAAATGCAGACTGTCAATGATGTTATACTGAAATCTGCTTACACCAGACAAAAGATTTTGACATGTTTAGAAAGATTATATGACTGTGTTATTCCTGTTTTACCTAAGTAGTTAAAGTGCCTATGACAAGTGAAATATTAATTTCATTACGTCAGTGGATATACCTTTCTAAATGGGGAAAAGTAATAAGATTCTATGAAAACTCTTTATGGTTCTCGAGTTATTAACATTTTTTGTTTTCAACTGATGGTGTCAGTATGTTGGACAGGTAAATTTCAATTTTTTGAAATCTGCTGCCAGTCCGTAACCTTTTGAAAGAGTAAGAAAAACTTGCACTGATGCAGATATATCTCTTTGTTTTCTTTAGAATAGTCACCATTTTTCATCGTCATACTAACAAACTTAGTTCCAGGCCCCTATTTGTAAAATAACAAATTTTGTGATATAAAAACTTTCAACAAGGCAATTAAGCCATATTTCTTTTTTCTTTTACTTGATAAGAAGAATAAATAATTGTCGTCATGACAGTGAAAATGATTGACTATTCAGAAGAACAGCTTGAGATACATCATCAATCAAGTTTGGCTTAAATATGGATTGGCTGCAGATTTCAAAAAGTTGAAAATTTGCTTGTCCAACAAATGACGCTATCAGTTGAAACATTAACTATTAATATCTCGAGAACGACAACAGATTTTGACAATAAATTTTCTTCGCTATTCCTTATTTAGCTAGGTCTGTCTGCTGAAATAACAAAATGTTTCATGTCATAGGCACTTTAACCCTTTAACCCCAAAGAGTGCCAAAAGATGAGTTTGTAAATTCTCCCAACTTAAGTCCATAGTATTCCTGTGAGAAGTTTGGGAGAATTTCTTAATTCATCATCCAGTGTTTTTGGTGGATGTTCAAATTTCATATTCTCAGTAGTAACCAGCTTGTTTTCTTTTGTTTGCTGTAAGGAGAATTTAGATGTTGACAAATGCCTTAGGGCTGAAAGGGTTAATAGTTTTATCCGTTCTGTTTGTTGTCTACAGCACTGTGTATCTATTCTGGATTATTTATGAGATTTGCATGGATGGTGAAACCAAGAAACTCGTTATTGTTTGCGTGTCATTTTACTAACGAGTGTGCTCAACTTACCCAATTAGGAAGATTGGTAAAACATGAGTAAGTATGAAAACATTTTGTTAATTAATAGCGAATTTAAGAAGTTAAGGACTAAAATCTTATGGCAAATACCCTATGCACCTTTATCACTCTCATTCCAACATTGTGGGACATAGCAACGAACCACTAGCTATACAGTTAAAAATGCCAATTTTTTAATTGGTGTTTTTTAGGCTAATTTTTTAATCTAGAGGGAGAGCTATTCTTAAGATGGAACTTGTTTTTAAGCTTTAAGGTATATTTTTTATGATATTTTGGGGACTTTTCCAAAGGGCATGCTAACCCTTTGTGCCCTGAAGTACCCCCCTCCCTCCCCCCCTTGGGGGATACATTAGCTCAGTGGTAGCATTGGAGGATACTTCAGTAAGGCCATAAAGTGTGCTTTTGATGTTTTTTTGAAGTAAAATGACAGAAGCAACAGGACTTTGTCTTGTAGTGTACTTAGCTGTGTACATTAACAAGAAAAATTTGTTTCCAGATTTGTTCTGCCAAGAAAGCAGGTAATTTGTGTAATCTTTTTCATAAATCACCTTCTTTATCATATTTTATTAGAAATGTCAACTCTTAGTATTTATCAGTATTTTTACATAATAATGATTATCAGTTGTGAAGGTTCCAGTACACAATTTTGTAGTATCCAGCGGGATATAAGTATATTATTAAATATTAACTTCTACTATATAGTGGGGTCCTCTGTTATATACCTGATATATATACATAATTTGTCGATTTGACTGTATAATTTTTCCAGTATTCCATATAGTTATCTTTTAAGTATTACACAAATGAAGCATTTGGGGTTAGATGTTGTAGGTGTAGGGTTAAGAAAAAGAATATCATGATTTTTTATTTTGTTTCATTTGCTAACCTGCATTTGTTATTTTGAAGTTCCATTCCACAGGCCTCCCAGCAGGCTACATCATATTATTTAACTTCCCCTTTTGCCGAATTCTGTTGTTGGGTATTAATACTAACAATTTTTTGATCACTTTAAAGTGCTTTGAAGATATTAGTATGGAACAGCGCTATGTAAATGCACAACTTTACCTTTTTTTTCCTCTATGTTTTTTAAAAACATGCACAACCTTTCTGTATTATTGTGTTTCATGAATTAAATTTGTGTTGTAGGTTCGAAAACAAGGGATCTCAGAAAATACCACATGCTCAGTGAACTATGGACAAGATAAAGACATGTCATGATGTACATGTTTAATCAAGGGAATGGTTTTTATTTTAATGTTTTATTAATAAGCATCTATTGATTTTATATAGCAAGTTTATATATATCATCAAGGAACATCATCATCAAATTCTCTTGGCTTGGCTTAGTCTAGACAAATACAGTTTTTCCTGAACAGGAAACTGTGTAGAAAATTAATTTGTTACCAGAAAAGATTTTTTTAGCAAAAAGTTGGATAATAAGTGAGAGAGAGTAATTAATGTATTTTAAAGGGGAACAATTTAAGTTATTTATCAGTTTATTTCACTAAAATAATATTTATGATCGCATTTTATGGTACAGGATGGGGTCCCTGTGCAGTTATTAAATGCTTACTTTGAAAGGTTTTTTTTTAATGACTTCTTACGAGAGTTAAGGAGTTTTTTTAAATCGAAGGCAAATAGATAAGTAGTAGTGTAAATTCAAAGCTAATGTGCTTGCTAATTTCTACTAAAGTAACAGTTCTTTTTTTGCTTTCTTTCTACATATAAACTAGAGTCAGGAAGTCAGTTTGGCACTTTGATTCTAAATAACCTCTAAACGCAAATTGTAGTAACTCAGTGGTAGAACTGCTTGTTGAAGAAGACTTTTATAAATTATGTAATAGTATCTTCTGGTATTATTTTAAACAATTTAATGTACAAGGTTGGACCAGAGTTGAATTGAATTTGCAAGTTTGCAAGTACAAACAATATGTGATTATTGGAATTCTGTTCATTTTGTGAGGCCAAGTCACATTTTAAAAGAAAACCATTCTTTTGGTGTGATTGGGCAACTCTTTCAAGTTTAGGCCAAAAAAACAAGTGCTTTTCTTCGAAATTTTCTGAGGGCTGAATTCTGTCTATAATATTTGTCTGCTTTGTTATCACATTGTTTACTGTGTAGTGAACTGATTTACAGTATTAACTGAGAGCTATGAAATGTAAGTCGAAATTTATTAATATTATTTACTGTGCAATGAAGGGTTTTTGAGAACCTCGAACAAGATATTTAATAAGCACAACTTTTTTTAACTCATACTTTGAGTTACAGTGTTTTGGAGAACTAAACAGCCCAACCAAGTGTTTTTGCTGCTTTGTTGAAACAGTTTCTAGAGGTTGTAATTAAGTTGAATAATTTTTTATCTGATTTTATGAAGAATGATAAACACTTCAAATTTGGGAGCTGTGTTTTTTTGTAATTAATTAACTAATTAATTAACTATAAGAACAAGGGAGAGGCCTTGAGAAAGTTTGTTTCCCGTTTAAAGGCCCTTGGGAGGGGGGTGGGGGGTTATTCTCCCTTTATTGGGGTGGCAGGTATGACTGTCGTACAAAACTTTTAGAGGATTAATAGAATATTCAGACCAGGCTTTTTTGTAGGGGAGAGGGGTACTCCCTATATTGGGATGGCAGGTGTGATTGTCTTAAATTTTTGTGGTTAAATTAGTCAGCCCGGTAATTTGGGGAGTTAATAAAAGAAACCCGGCCCTGTCCGTGTTAATCCAAGAGCCTGGTATTTACTTAGCTAAGGCTGAAAAGTACGAAGCCATTAGACTGCTTGCAGTCCCTTGTTTGTTTTAGCAAACGTATGTGCTGAACAAGAAGTCTTTTGGCGAACGTCCGATTACTCGCGTGCCTTGCTTCATATCAAATGATTTTAGTTTAATACGGGAGGACTTAGCGCCGACCCGACGACTATGTCAGTTTTCAATGGGCATTTTTAACTTCGGGGTAAATTTTAAATCGAGAGGTACTTTTTAGGGTGAAAAATTTACTTTTCCTTGGTATATATTAGGGTAATTTTTCGACGGTCATCCCCACCTTTTGATCCTGGAGTGTGTCCCGGCCCCCAGGGGATTAACCCTTGTGAAATAAAACTGTGACAATATAAATTATGTGATGGTCCGATGTTAATCACGTGGGCGCGGATTTTTCTCGTCGGAATTTTGAGGTATTCAGCAAAAAATATTAGCGATTCATTTTCATATATAGCTTTTGTAGTACAAAGTGGCCGGTCGGTTTCGCTCTCCAAAAGTAAAGAAGGAGACATTTCTAGAGTCGGAAGTCACTTTGAAAACAAAACAAAACTATATGGGGTAGAAAAGTCTTCGAGAAATGGCAACACATATGCAATGCTAAAAGTTGTCGGAGAGGCCGACTTGAAGTGCCGGGAGCCGAGTTATCAAGTTCACAGCACATGCTGGCAAATGCGCTAAATAACTTTGAAACATATATGGTTCAGCAAGTTCGGTTGTCAGGAAAATGGAGCCGAGAGCGTTTATCCGCCAAATCCGCTTTTATTTGTTCATATGCGCGATTAACCGTCGTCTGAATGAAACGAGAGGCGAGGAGACGTATTTTAATATCCAACGTTCTCGACGAAGCTGATAAGAGGCAAGTAATTAAATTGCTACGTGTTCTAAACTCTTCCTTCGATAGACTTTGTAAAAACACTGAGGCTGGAATTGACCAAATTTTAGAAAAAAACAAAAAAACAATGCTGAGGTTCAGCTTTTGTTAAGAATAAAATTTTGCACGAATGAAAAAAAAAAACAATGATTACGTGATTGCAATTACACTCTTATCCCAAATGGCAAAGCCAACAAAAACAAATAAGAAAACAGAATTAGCCATATAAGCATACTGTATTGCATGCTTCCAGCAAACGGAATGTATAGCAAAACCTCTTATTACATAACGACTAAGAAACTAAGAATAATCAAGGATATTTCCAACCTAAAAAGGCATTTTCACACTCATACCCAGTGCGTCTATCCCACTTTTTTTGCGGGCCACAGGTCTTACAAATATTTTGGTTTCCGAGATATAAAATTGTTTTTTTCTTTGTACGGTAAAATTTGTATTCATCTGCAATGTTTATTTCCCATTGTTTTGCCTGGGCGACAGGATTCGGTAATATTTGTGACCTTTGGCCCGCCAAAACAGTTAGTGGGATTTTAGTACACACTGTCATGAGTGTGAAAATGGCTGAAAATACGAATATCCAGCCTCGTTCCAAAATATGAATGTTAACGAATATTTTAAGGATTTAATTCTCAAATTGTCCTTGAGATGTTCTTAAAAAAAGGTATAAATTTAGATCTTTTGCAACCTTACTCCCACCGCCAAACCTCCGTTCCTCGAACTTTTGTCAGTTCCGAAATTCAACCTAAAGATCTATGGTGCTATAGCCTTCTCCATCTCAGCCCCTTCTCACTGGAACCAGCTACCAGACAACATAAGGCACTCGGCCACCTATGACACGTTCAAATCAAGAGCTCAAACATGCATTTAGTATTTAAGCAAGCATTTTGATATTCTTATCTATTAATTTCAAAAATATAGAAACTTTTGTATGATATCTTCATAAAATTTCTACAAACATACACGCTTTTTTAATTTTTCGGCGATTTGAGCCTCAATTGTTCCTAATTTGTTCTTATTTCTATGTGTGGTTTAAATCGAATAAAAACTAAGCAGAGGTATTGCATCACATGTATTTGAAAACGGATTGCTTGGCGGGTGCATTCTTGATCAATTCATCCCCTGGTTCAGTTTCCCGAGACGATTTCAAGTGACTATCCCAAGATTGGTTTCATATTCAAACTCTTACCTTGGTCATATTAAGTTATGTCTTCTGATTCTCTCAGAACTCCGCTGTATTAGCGACATTATTGTAAAGCTAAAAGAAATTGCTCAATCGAGCCCCGAGCCTTAGCTTGTTCTTAAATTTTCCTTAGATTTTGGCCAATCTGAGCCTCGTTGTTCTTATAAAAAAAAGCGTGTAAGGAGTTTATTTATTATTAAAACAGAAACCAATAAGTTTTCATCAGTAACATTTGACCGACGCGACAACTAATAGACGTTAATTGTGGAGTTTTGCATGCAATTGCCGGAATGTATATGGTTGTCTTCGCATATTTTTCGGGATATTTTGTGTTCTTTTGCTGTGTCGGATGAAATATTCCCGTGTACATTTCCGCCTCTAGATTTAAAAAAAAACAAAAACAAAAAAACTAGCTATCGAGCCCCGAGCCTCAGCTTGTTCTTAACTTGTTCTTAAATTTTGGCCAATCTGAGCCTCGTTGTTCTAATAAAATTGTTTTTATAAAAAAAACGTGTACCTCATTAGTGTTATCTTCTCGTGTTTTGTTCTTGTTTTTGTGCCATTTTGAGGCCGTTTGGTAGATATAATCGAAGACGTGTTGTTTCCCCCACAGAAACTGAGAAGAGAAGTTTGGGGAAGCCTGTGCGAGAACTTATTGAGCTGGACAGTTCATAGTTCAAACTGGCGAAAAACCAGGACCATCAATCGTGATCAACATTGCTAGGTAGGTTGAGTCAAAGAGGCTATTTAGATCAGGCTTTAACCCAACAACAACACTAGAGACTACTACGTTAGAGGCGGAAGAAAAAAAATCATCTGGGGGGGGGGGGGATTGGGTCAGAGTGCGGGAATTGTAACAGTTTGTTGTACAACCTGAGAGTTGCTGTTGTTGTCCAGAAATAATTGGGGAGAAGGGGGGGGGACAGGCTCCCCCAACCAAAATTATTGGCATGGAGGGCAGTGCCTCCCCGGCCCCCCTGCCAATTTACTAGCATTAGCCGTACTAGCCGTTTTTACATTAGTGGGCGGACAAGTCGTCTGACGATTTGTTCGTCTTTAATAGTAGGAAAGCGAGAATTATAAATGGTCTTGTGTTGACCGTAATAAATTCATATCACACGTACATCTGACGTACAGAAATATATTAAAATGTCGCCATATGCTAGTCATGCTAGTGTATGTTCAGTTATAGGTTTGTAGATTGTACGCGATACAATGTTAAGTTAAGAAAAATATCGCAATTGACACTTGCGCAGAAGTTATATTGACTGGGGGGAGAGGGGGCAGAACATCCCTCCTCCCTTACTTTTATGGCCCTTTAGCTCTCGCCCGCGCCCTTTCTTGGGTTTCTCCCGCCTCTCTAAACACGAAGGCTCAAAAATCCACATAAACCACAACTCTAGCAGTACCAGGACGTGCCGTTCGCGTCGCAGGCCTTTAATTGTTTTTTCTCTTTGAGTAATACTTAAATTGCCTAAGAAAAAACGTTCTTAATTATATAAATAAAACTGAGGCTTTTAGATCCAAGGACTAGGTCAGTTTTGGCTCGCGCACCTTTTGCACATGCGCAAAACAGCTGTCACGGTCACGCCACTATCAAAACTCGTCCTCCGCAAGTGGCCGGCGACCAGTTCGACAACACTAGCACATCCTGCCGTTTTGAAACTTTTTATGACCTGGAACGTAGCACACGTGAGTCCACACGTGAGGGGTGCAGCACTTCACCGGAAGTACATTTCATAAAACTAGTGTTTTTATCGTTTTATATTACACAAACCTGAAGCAATGTTTGTTTAGATATGCAATTGGTCCATTTGGATGCCATATGCAAATCCAACCAGTCAAATAACTTGGATGGGTTCTTGTTCCTATAGTTTTTCATATTTTTTTGCAACGCTTTATGAACGGGCTCTCCCGCATCCCGCCCTCGTACTACTCCCGCTTCCCGCACTTTACTCTCCCGTCTCCCTCTCTCCCGGGCTCCCGTCCACCTGTCTCCCTCCACGCTAGTGCCATTCGAAGGACAACTTGTCCGACAGATATTAATTTAAGACGGCTTTTGGTTTGTTTATTAACTCGTCTAGGCGAACAAGTCGTCTATAAAAAAAGGCGAATAAACAGGCGGAAACATTCAGACGAATTATGTTCGTCTTGTTTTCACACTTACGCGACCATTCCGTCCAATAGCTAAATCTTAGAAATATGAAAAAGGCTATTGAGATTACCAACATTCGAAAGGCCTTTATAGTTTGAATTATAGTTGATCGGTGTTATCCCCTTGTTCGTTTTAGCATTGGTAATTCGAAAACACAACAGCAGAAGTTGCATTTTTAGACTGACCACCTTCAACTCTCGTAATGTCTTTATCTGTAGTCTTAATTCAGATATTCACCTGGTTTTTTGAAAAAAACTGTTTGTTTAATATTTTAAGGCCATGTAAATTTTTAGCAGCTGTCGATTGGCGATTTAAAATACGCAATGAACATTCTAATTATTTCTACTTGCAACTTCTTTGCAAAGTTGTAAGCTATTGGCAATTTATACCCCAAATTAAAGTTTTGACTGCTGCTGTAGAAGATATGACAAAATGTGCACGGAGCTTTAAATTTACCAATTTATGTCAAAAACCTGCGGGAATTTTCTTGACAGATAATCAATAACTAATGGCCGTAATGTTCCTCTACAAAAACACATTTACAACCGAAACTGCTCCGCTTAGTTCATTGTTGAGGTAAAGACTGAAAACAAACAAGCTTTAAGACAAACACTTCTCCACCTGCCTAGATATGCCTCTTTAAGACTTTTAAGACTCTTCTGCGCTATTCAGATTATATACACTGGCCTGCTGGCAGAGTGGGGCTTTGCAACGATCGTATGCAAATTCATAACACATGAAACTTGGGTGTAATCTATTGTGTGTCAAATTGTTAACTAAAAGGTTTTTGATGTTAAACCTTGAACAGAGTCATACAAAGCTCAAAACTTGCCGTTCAAGATTGACCGAAGCAACAGTAAGTACGGTAGTCATAATCTCTACTTTTGAACTTTCAACTTTAATATCTCTCAGCTTTTGAATGTTTATTAAAGTTGTTTTAGAAAACGAAGCCGGGGTAGCATTTGAAGCTATCGTGTGTTGAAAAGGCTACACGCAGAGAAATCTCTTCTTCTATAGACTCGCGGATGAGGAACTAGCAAGAGCTTTGCTGGCGATATATACATTTATATATACATTTATAAAATCTTCTCACTTGAACTACAAAGAAACTAAAATGTCGATAAAAAAAACAAGCTTACAGTTGCACGCGAATTCTACAGAATTGAGCAGTGTTGTTGAATCGGAGATCAGACGATATACATGCCTTTCTTACAAGAACGAGTAACTATCGGCTGAGGCTGCTTTTTAGCGATTTAGTCTCAAATTGTTCTTTTTCCTGGTATTTCCAAACAATAAAATGGCGCCCGTTTTTTCTAATCGCGGTATGCGATAAATTGCGAATATTTAATGACAAGTTGCGCGCGTTCAGTTTTTACGTTCTCGATTCATAATCTGTGTATACAAAGATTAGTTCAAACTGTTAAAATTGTCGGGTCAAAATTTCAGTTTTGTGATTGTTTTTTAGCTTGTTCTTAATTTTCTGGCAATCTCATTTCGGGTGTTCATATAAAGTTTATTCTTTAAAATAAAGAGTATTTCACTATAACTTCTTCGCAAATGTCGATTGCGATATTTTTCTTAACTTAACATTGTATCGCGTACAATCTATAAACCTATAACCGAACTCAGTCGACAGAAACGAAGACGTAATTTCAGCGTTGTTTTTGCAAATTATCACTCCTAATCGACACAGTGTTAGCACAATTGCATCGAATTCGCTCTCAGATATGATTTTATTGGCGAATCGATTATAAAATGGCAAAAAACAAACAAGTCCGCAAAACACGAAATGTGGCAATTAATTGAGCCACATATATCTATTTTTACATAAAATCACATATATGGAGCAATTACGAGTCCAAAAAAACAAGTTTGATAACAGCCAGAAAATTGGTTTGACCAAAACACGCTTAATTGGAATTGGTTAGTGACAAAATTATAAAGCCATTTTAAAAAATCTCTTATCAAGAAAACAATCATTATGGTTCGTTTGTTTTTAAAATTTTTGACTGAAACATAGCAAGCAACGACTTTTTTGATAAAAGTTGAAAGTTTGATAACAGCCGGAAAATTGGTTTGATCAAAACACGCTTAATTGGAATTGGTTAGTGACAAAATTATAAAGCCATTTTAAAATAATCTCTGATCAAGAAAACAATCATTATGGTTGGTTTGTTTTTAAAATTTTTGACTGCAGCAAAGCAAGCAACGACTTTTTTTGCATAAAAGTTGAAAAAAAAAAGTTTAAGTTTGACTGACGCGGTTTAGTTTGGACGTTTTTTTGGCAAGTGGTTGACGAAATCAACAAAAAATTGCGGAGAGGGGTGGGGGCAGGAAGGTATGGTCGTGAAAAAAGGTATTTGTCGAGTATTGCCGGAAGCAAAGCTCATCATTCGAGATATCATCAAGGTCAAAGCTCATTCATAGCTTAAGTGGTCGCCATTAAAGACAATTTAAGATCTTGGAAAAGCTGAGAAAACTGCTACTAGCGTAGACAGATGCGCTATCTCGGGGCACACGCCAAGAATGAGAATTGAAATTTTATGACCAAATGCCTTTTTCCACGACCGAGAAATATCTAGAAACCAAAAAATCACTCCAACAAAACAAGCTATTCACACTTTAATTCAACTTTAAATGCCAACTATTCCATCTGAACACTGAAAGACAGCGCAACATTCTTGATGTTAAAGTAACTGTTTAATTTTGTGAGAAATGTCAGCTCCATAGAATAAAGCAATTGCGTGTACGCGAGAGTCAAAGTTGACTGAATTTTCATTGAAATTACCAGGGCCCGAGGACCCGTGAGTGCTAATTTAGGTTTTCCTATGTTTTTCGAGAACACTAAAGGCTCAGTTGCAAGTTTAAGTGCGATTTCTAAAATGAGTTCACCAAAGGGGTTCTCCAAGCAAAATATAAAGAAATCCGAAATTTGACGTTTGTCCACGAGTATTTGATTTTCTCAGTCAACAGCTCATAATTTTTTGGTATAATACAAATTCATCATGTAGTTTAAAATTTTAGGGGCATTTATTTTCTTGGTTAAAATCATAACCAAAAAGAAAAATTCTATTACTCTTCCATGACCTTTGGGTTTTCCCCGATTTCCACGACTTTTCCAGGCCAGGAAAAAGCGTTTTCAAATTGATTACATGACTCTCCTTGACCATGTGAATCCAGTGGTGTCTTGAGAAAGATTCTGCATGAACTACGACTAGCAAGAAAATAACAGTCTGAGTTTCGTTTGCATTTTGTTATTTAACAATTGTTTCACTCGCACGTGTTAGATATAAGATGGTAAATAATCAGAGTATAGTTGTTTTATTAATTTCTCGAGTTTCAAACCAATCGATACTTGAAGATGACAGCTAAAATTTATACTGAACCGTATTTCACATTCAGTTTCCATATATGGTCAATTCGGTATATTTAACAATTATTCCATTCGCGCTTGTTGGATATGAGATGGTAAATAGCCAAAAAAAAAATTGGTTATTAAATTTAATTATAAAATACAAACTATTCTTGGTTACACCAACCTAATATTTTGAAAGTACAAAGCTTTCGAACTCGATCCTGAGT
>JAOBAT010101500.1:0-15816 GCA_026413305.1 Hydrozoanthus tunicans
CTAGATAGCCCTGAACTCTCGACCTTTTTTCCTGTCTCTCCATCACTCCAGACTGGCTCCTCTAGATAGCCCTGAACTCTCGACCAACTACCCTGTCTCTCCCCACTGCAGGCTGGCTAAGTTCTAGCTTGTTTGTCTAGATTGACGTTGTGGCTGAGCTTTGTTTCTGAAGAAATTAACGGAAGCGACTTAAAGATTTGCGACTCTGAATGGGCACTCAAAAAGCTTGACTTACGCTTTTCTTGTGTTTTGCATGTAACAAGTGAATTAAATACATCGGAATAATAAGTCTTTATTTACTCCTGTTTCAAACAGAGATACAAAATCGTAACGAAACACTCATTCGTCTCATAAAAGGAGACACAAGCATGACTAAATCAAAACCGCCAATAGACCAAATACTTCCGTTTTCTGGTGTTGAATTAGACTTTGTTATTGTTAATCAGAGGCCACGTCATAAAATGAAAGCAAGACTCGACATGTTCCTTGCTTTTGTTTTTAAGCAAAAAGAAAAAGAAAAAAAATTCTGCTGATAAAACCTAAATTATTTTAAAGGATTTTTAAAGGATTTTTAAAAACGTAATTTTATAGTTTTGACTGATGTAAACACAGGAAGAACAGCTCTGCATATGCAACGCGTTACAAAAGGAAAACTGCCCGGACAGTTAATGTAACGCCCCGCCGACTGCTGGCTCGTTGCCAATGTTGTCAGTGCTCGATTTCCGAGAAACCAGTATTGCCCTTTTCAGTGAGTTCAAGTTTCGGTTAGTTCCTTGTTTGCCTAAGATATCCGTATCTCGTCAAGCTTGCCATTCTACGTCCTATGGTTTCTGATAATTCGGTGTTGAATTTGAAGACCAAAGCTGAACGTTGAACGACGACTTATCAAAATCAATGCTAACCGAAACCCGACGCTCTATCGACAAGTGAACTAGCCCGGAACATAGGACGTCCACACGAGTTCACCACACAGGTCGGTGAGTATTTAGTAATACAAACAGCGACATATTTCGCAATGTTCTCTCTCCTTCAAACCCAATTTTATTCCTTAGTCAACTAATTTGCTCCCATACTGCAAGTGTTCGTTGTGTAGTAAGGCGACCCGTGAAGACGACACCACCGAATTCCAACAGTTTAGTATTTGTAGATTCGAATGACTTCGTTATAAACTTATATCTTGTTTCTCAGTTATACCAAGTCCTTGATCAAACGTTTCTCACGGTAACAGTACAATTCTGCTGTTTATGTACTGTTCCATGTGTATTTTATGATTTTAAAAGATAAAAATTGTTGGACTAAATTGAATTGTACATGTTATTCAAAGTCACGATAAAGTTTGGTAATCCGATATGTGCTCATTCGGCTGACTGTACTCTATATCAACCAGATGAACAAAATACCACACAAATGAGTGTTCCTTAACTAACTTTGTTTACCTGCTTCATTCAATTCTTAATTATTAAATTGAAAGAGATTATCCATCGTGGATAAAGATACTTAGTGAAACTGTTCAATTGTCTCACGACGTGAGGCATTGAGGATCGCGACCTTTCGACTGCTTGCTGTATCGATGTGTAGACTATAATCTTGTCGGAACGGCGCGTTTCTGAGCTGCACGTTGGGTCTTAAAGGATCTGCCACATGTTTTATGCTTGCACACGATTCAAAGACAAGCCTCAAAGGCCTGCCATTCGTTGTTGCAAACGGTCCTTCCGTAACTCAGTTCTTGACGGATGACTCAGTCTCTAATTATTCATGACGGCCAGTTACGACGAGTGCCAGCCAAAATATATATTTCTATAGATGCTTTTGAAAGACTAGCCATGCCTGTCTTTACCTCTTGATGTTCCTGATAATCTTCTACCTGCTTGTTACTGCTGTCGAACATACTCTGTAATTTGCATTTGTTAAACACAGGTCTGAAAGTCAGGCTCGTTTCAATCACCGAGCGCCATTCTAAGCTCGCCTGAAACTTTGAAAATCCGACTTCAGCACGCTTTAGCTCGGCGTTTGAAACCAAACCACTTGTTCAGATGCTGTGCTTGAACTCGCGCCAGGGTCGAGCTTGTTTCGTATGACTGTAGCAAGGCGTTTAAAACACACTCCGCAGGACTTGGAACCGTACTCTTAGAACTGGTAAAAGCTGCCAGTTTTATTCTGAAAGATCAAAATTGTTCTAGCACGGCGTCAGGGTCGAGCTAGTTTCGTATGACTGTAGCACGGCGTTTAAAACACACTCTGCAGGACTTGGAACCGAACTCTTAGAACTGGTAAAAGCTGCCAGTTTTATTCTGGAAGATCAAAAAAATGTTCTAGCACGGCGTTTAAAATACACTCCGCTGGACCTGGAACCGTACTCTTAGAACTGGTAAAAGCTGCCAGTTTTATTCTGGAAGATCAAAAAAATGTTCTAGCACGGCGTTTAAAATACACTCCGCTGGACCTGGAACCGTACTCTTAGAACTGGTAAAAGCTGCCAGTTTTATTCTGGAAGATCAAAATTGTTCTAGCACGGCGTTTAAAACACACTCCGCAGGACCTTGAACCGTACTCTTAGAACTGGTAAAAGCTGCCAGTTTTAATACTGGAAGATCAAAATTGTCCTAATCTAATTAGCATTTACCGAAAATGGAGAGCACTTTTCGCGTACTCTTTGAGAACTGGCTTCCGTTGTCCGATTCACTTTCTGTTTTCCAAAGGAAACACCAAAACAACACTCCGTGAGGTCTGAATGGCTCATTGATTTTTCTGAAGCGAAGAAGAGAGTAGGACATCAAACTTTTACTTAAGAGAAGTTGCAAAATCATCCCAGCAATATTTATCAGAAGGTACGACTTTGGAGCAACACTGCAAAATGAGCTTCACTGAAAAGATTTATTCAGTATTCTGTAGCTATGCTTAACTTTCAAGTATTCTTTGTTTAAAAACTTTACACATTAAATGTTCGCTTTTTTGACGCTTTATTTAAACGGATATTGCGTTTCCTGCTATTACAAAGCTTTTTATTTACACACACCGCTGAACCGCTTCAATATAGTGCAACCTCGATAGATGAAGTCCCTGTATATTATAGCGAAGTATTCTTTTGGGCCTGGTAGAATTAAAGTAATTTGTATACGTAAAAATCCCGGTGTAACGAACCTCATTTTAACAAAAAATCCAGTAAAGCGAACAAAATTATAGGTCTTGAGGTCACATTTCACCCCGATATATATCGAAGTACACAAAACAAGTACAAGTATATTTACAGACTGCTCCGGAAACCTCCATTCTTAAGTCATAACATCGTCTGCAGTAAGAATGGTCATATACATCACATACAAATACGTTTCCTCGCTAATTTTTGGTCTGTTAATAAGAAGCCGGTACAACGAAGTTTTTCATGTGTTATCAGTAACTTCGTTATGCCTGGGTTTCGCTTATTACGAACCCCCGTTATAACGAAGTAAATTGTCCGGTCCCTTGGCAGTTGGTTATATCGAGGTTACAATATATGCTATACTGTAGTTTGAGTCTATCAGTATAACGAAAATAGCTTTGCTCTATGCTACAATGAATACACTTACTAACGACATTCGACTCGCTCGCTGCGCTGTTGGCATGATCGAGGGAGAAGGGGTGGTAGGCTTGTGGGGGGATTGTTACAGGTCTTTAGCCTGGATTTTTGTGGGAGGGTGCGGTTGAAGAGGAGACGGTCCAAACGAGCACAGAAGGCGCGAGTCTCAATGGGGTTCGAGGACACACTCCTTGGAAAATTTCAAAAACTAGGTTCTCTGAGACTTAAAGCAGCAGGTAAAATCAAAGTTAAGACTTGGATATTAATTACACTTATGAACTTCAAAATCAAATTAGAAAAAAAGATGATGATGTTTTTTGAATAGTTGTTCAACAAAAAGTTGACCTTTGCTGTCTGTGGGGGGGGGGGGGGGGGAGATGCGAGGGCCTGTGTTATATGTTTATAGAGAGAAAGAGATTCAGTGTAACAGGCAGAACATTTTTTTTTCGTTTTTCATCATATAAACCATGATATGGTCTCAGGTGTATTCGTTAAGTTTGAATATCATCTATTAAAACAATAACTTATTTGCCTTCCAGATCACGTGTCGCTAACCAGCCATTGACCGCGTGCATGCTGATGAGCATTCTGGGAAGAGTGTCAGTTGGTGAATATGCCTGATGGCAACGGCTGAAATCGACGACCAGATCTATGTCAATGGGCAGAAATTCTCGGTGCTTCTTATCGACTTTGGAACCGAGGCGTTAAGAAAGCTTCTGGAGTCTTACATCCGTCCTCCGTCAACCTTAGCATCAACACTTGCGGCGAACAAAAAGTCTCTTGCTGGTCTCAACAAGAAAGGAATTCTCAGAAAGCCTCAGTTGGATAAACTCTTTCCAACAACTGGTGCTGTCGATTCCACAACTTTTGACATTAGCCTTTTGGTTTTGCTTTTAAGGAATGTGTTTAACATTCCAGCACCTAAAACTGGGTGGGAAACCAAACCGTGCCCCACCGACTCCTCCCTCGAAGCTGCTGTGGCAACTATCAAGTGGTTTCGTAATAACAAACACGGACATGCAGTCTCTGCAGGGCTTCCCAAGCCGGAGTTTGAAGATCACTGGAAGGATGTCGCCGGTGCTTTAGTAAGGTTGGGCGTCGATGGAGCGAAAATAAACGCGCTAAAAGTTCAGTCAGTCCGAAAACAGAGCTGGTTGAAAACGTTATACAAGTGTGACTTTACCGGCGATGTAAATTTCCTGGCCGAGAAGTACCATAAAGGCACACGGTTGTGGGTGTTGGAGCACTTGGAAAAGTGGTGTAAAAGCCGAGATCCAAAAAAACATGGAGTTCTGGTTCTTGAAGCAAAGGCTGGCATGGGAAAATCTGTGATAGCGGCCAAGTTCTACAACAGGATGAAAGAAGAAAAAACGTTAGCTGCTTCTCATTTCTGTCAATACAGAAACAAACTTCGACAGGATCCTCGAATAATGATTCAGTCAATGGCTTGTATGCTATGTGAAAACATGCCAGGTTTTGAGGAAATTCTGACGGACCATGCTAGCGCTATAGATTTGACAACTTTAAACCTGTTTGAACTGTTCACCGTGTTACTTCAAGAACCGGTTAACATTGTTCCCGACCCCGGACACAATTTTTTATTAATTGTAGATGCACTTGACGAGTGTGAGAACGAGGAACTACTAAATGTAATAGCAACTCATTTTCACAAGTTACCAGCGTGGATGAAATGTCTCGTCACTACAAGGCCACAAAAGTCTGTCGCTGAAAAACTTGGTTGCTATGAACGTTTTGTAATAGATGCCGCTTCCGAAGACAACTTAGGTGACATTAAAAAGTTACTTCAGGAGAAACTTCAAGAGTATGAAAGTGATGAATACGAGAGAGTCGCCTCTGTTCTCACTGAGCAATCAGAGGGGCTCATGTTGTATGCTCATTTCATTGTGGAATCCGTAAAACAACGCATCTTGAAACTGGGTGTTGAGAACAGGTCCTTCCCCAAGGGAGTTGCTTCGGTTTACGATACGTACTTCCGGCGTCTCAAACAAGGTTTAGGGGTCGACGATAGAGTTTTCAAAAGTTTTCTGGAAGCTCTAGCAGCAGCAATGGGGAAATTACCAGTTGCTATGGCAACGCGAATTCTCGATATAGACTCAGAGGATCGTGTGATAGACTCCCTATCGATTTTATTGCCAGTTCGCCAAGGCTGTGTTCACGTGTTTCATAAGTCAGTTGTTGATTGGCTTTCGTCCGAGGAGACCTATGGACCACACCCGTATTCTGTGAGAGTGAAAGACGGCCATCAAGTGCTTGCTGTTCAGTGCGAGAGAATCTTTCAACATGTTAAAGGAGAACGAGACATTCCTGATAACGAGTCACCGGAAGTAAGCTATGCCTTACAGTATGGAATGCTGCACATGTCTAATGAAGCTGATCGACAAGGAAACCGAAAGAAACTCTACAAGTTCTCATGTGACTTGGAGATTTTGTACGCTAAGTTGAGATGTTCGGCCTGCAGCGTTTATTCAATCATTGAAGAGATGGTTTTGGTTATGCAGTTGACCAATGAAACAGGTACAGCAGTAAGTTGTAATTAACTGTGTACTCTCATAAAATTGGCAATAGTGAAGGAGAAAGAGTAGAGTAGAAGGTGTACAGACAGACAAAAAGATAAATGAAATAATTAACATGAGTTAACGAATATCGTCATGTTCCCTAGTTAAATACATGCATAAATATCAGTAGTCGTACGCGTAGGTCCGCCGATCGGAATTTCAACCTTTCATCTAAAAAGAAATTGTCTTTGACATTAACTTACAATAACAAATCTGGACTAACGAATTAAGTATTCTCAAAATGTCAGCAGTTATGAGTGCGTATTTCTTTTTGTTGTTGCATGCATGCGCAGTGTATCACGTACTTGCATACATCATTTAAATGCAACCACGTTACCCCGTCTCAATTAGATCTTTGGCGTGACTCTTGTCCTCAGCAACGGTTACCAAGGGCAACCCGACCTACTGAAAAAGAAAGATATCAACAAAAATGATTTTTGCACATCAAGCCCCTCCTTTAACATCTGAAATGTTAAAAGATCACTTGACACGTTGACATGAAAATGATCTCACAATGAAAGGATTTAGATATTGTTTTAGCAACTACCAATCAAAAGTCAGCAAACTGGCCTATTCAAAGGAGTGATCGGCCGACCCCTTTTTGTTAACAGATTACATAATTTATTTTGACGTATTTTGAACAATTCTCAACCTAGATGAAATGCGAGAAATGGAAGACTACTTAAGATGTCTTAAGCGACATCCCTACGTCCTAACACGGAACCCCAAGCTTATCTTCCAGTTGATGGCAAATGAAGCAGAGAGTGTAGCCGTAGCCTTGGTAGCAAATAAGCTAGGAAGGGAGGAACCAAAGTATCGCCAGGACGTATGGTTCGAGCTCGTAAACGTGGATCAATTTCAAAGTCCACTAGTGACCAAGTACAAGAGTGCTAAAAAGGTAAAGGTTGTAGTTGTTTAGAACCTAATTCGTCTTGAGGGGCTCGAGTCTCAATCCCGACTGTACTTCTGTCTTATTTTACTACGCTTTGGTAGTGGAGAAACCCAACAACAACCCAATTATAGGACTCCAAGGAATTACGTTTTATGTCCTCATCGCTTAAGATGAAGCGAAGGTCGAACTGTCTTAGGAAGTTATACAAAGACTGTACCTTCTCCTCGGTTGTTTTAAGACCCGAAGGTCCTGCACCGGGAATCGAACCCAGGCCTCCGCACGAAAGATTGGTGTCTCACCAACTGGGCTAGCCTGGCGGCGCCTGACGAGAAACTGCTTACTTTGCTCTAACATCTGAAAGTAGTAAGATCTCCTCTCTAGAAGTCATCACTATTTTTTGAAGAGAGCCGGATAACTATTGTTGCCTTCCAGAATAAAATGTTGTCTTTTTTTCTGTGTTTAACTTTTAAAAGCTTGGCTATTCAGTCTTTTCTAAATGCTTTAAGTCATCTCACAATAATTGTTGATTATCATCATTGTTCTCAGGTGAATTGCTGTGATGTGTCACAGGACAAAAAGTTCGCAGTCTGCGGGTGTGAGGACGGACAATTAGTTTTGTGGTCTCTCGAGAGCGGCAAGGAACTTTGGGTAAGAAATGACCGACCAGTTGATGTATTGCCAGAAGACGAGAGGTGTAACTACTGTGTGTTTTTGCCAACATCTTTGGAAACGTCAGGAATTATACATGCAAGGATGGATCACAAGTACAGCTTGGACGGCACACGGCAACCTTGGTTTCCAAGCAACTCCTATAGATTTATTGATTCCTGCTTCTCACCAAACGGAAGATACATGCTCACTCGGCATTCCCACATTGATTCCGAAATTATCTTGTGGGATCTTGGCAACGGGAACAAAAAGCTCGCATTCAAGGAAAGATTTGAGAGCATCACTTGCTGCACGTTCTCAAGGTGCGGTAGGTTTGTTGTTTCTGGGAGCTTTGACAGTGGAGTGTCCGTTTGGGATATCCACGAGGTGGATGATGGGAGACCAAGAAGGTGGTCGAACTCGTCCTTCAAACCTTCGAACGTTTACTGTGTAACTAACACAGCAAGAGACTCGCAGTATGTACTATTGAATTCAAGTAGCAACAGAGCTGTGCGGTGCTTTCAATTGAAGAACGGATCTCTACAAAGTGAAATCCAAGTTGCTTCGCCGACGCTGGCCAACTATTGGTGGTTGGGTGTGGCTAGAGAAGGCTCTTGTATCTATGTTCGCCGAGACGTGCGATCAAGTGATGCACTCCTTCCATTTAACATGCGAACCTTACCTTTCTCCAACACTGCCTTGGAAATGCTGACGGATATTGACGAAACAAAAGTAAGGAGTACCTTAGGAATGAAATACTACTCATGATAATAACACTAATGCGTCTTGAATATTTCGCGTATCAATGCGACTAAATAGCTACATTAATTACATTTTTATTGAAATTGTACAGCGAAAATGATCCTTTTCGTTCTTCTGATCAATAAACTAGATAATGAAGCAAGTTATAGGGTCTTGTGAACAATAATAACCTAATATGGGAAATGTGAAATCATGTTCACGAGCTCATTGGGTCTCAAAAAGGTGACCTCCGTGAAACCAGTGCCGTTTTGTATCAAATGAACTACGAACCCTTGTGGCGAAAAGAGTTATTCACAGAATGATTGTAACTGTCGGAAGTTTGGACACTCAAACTGAAGAAACATGTAAGGATTTAGGGACTCTTTGTGCAAAAGTTTTAACTTTTAATCGGGCTTTCCTTGGATCGGCCGTGAAAAGCCTGGAAACATTTACATGCAGGGCGTTACGTTGGAAATGCCATAGAGTCTCGGGTGCTCTTTTATGGGTACTGTAACTAAAAAGGGCTCTGTTTTGCTGTTGCGGAAGGTATTTCATTATCTGTAGCTGTATTTTTTCGGGGTTAAAACAGCTTCATTTTGTATATAAGACGAATGGATCTTTTTCAAAATTGACCAGATCAGGGATGCAATTTTTTTATCCCTTCTTGCAAAGAGTTTTCAGAAATTCAAAATTAGAAGATTTTGTAACTTTGCATAAAAACTGATTCTCACCGCCTTTAATCAATATATGTATGTGAATGTAATCTTTCTGCAGTGTGATAATATTAATCGTTGCGTACAGGCTGTCCCATGTTTTAGCTTTAACTGTGTCCTATATTCGTTTGAAATTGAAACCCTATCATCGCTCCATATTTTATTGTATCACATTTCATTTTCAGATACAGGCCTGTAATGTACGTTAGTAGTATAGGATGTATGGAATTAGCCGTATTTTTGCGGCGCAAGTGCGGCGCATGCGTAAATTATCTCTGGGATGACGTCATCGCTCATGAATAAAATGCGGGGAAGAAATTATCTCTTTTGTTTTCCAACCTCATGACTTAAAATGCGGAGCCGGCATAAAGTCTCTTGTTATGACAATGATTTTAACGGTCGTTTTTCTAAAATGAGGTTGGAAAACAAAAGAGATAATTTATTCCCCCGCATTTTATTCATGAGCTATGACGTCATCCAAGAGATAATTTATGCATGCACCGCACTTGCGCCGCAAAAATACGGCTAATTCCATACATCCTATACCACTTACGTTTCTCGTTATTTTCTGTTTACTTCCCTCGGTAACCATTTGGCCAGTGAATCAAAAATAACCAACCAAGCTTGATAACTTACACCAACGTTTTGTACCCTCTCTTAACTCTTCCGGTATAAATTTCGTTAAAAGAGCAGTAAACAAAGAACATTTACTCTGTTTGCAGGTCATCGTGACGAGCAGCTCCAACGCATTATACGTGTACCGCACGACAGCTATCGGTAGTTTTGCGCTTGGTGCAAGACACGTTATACGCGCAGTGCAATACTCTGTTGAAGGCGATATCATCTACGCTTCGAGCGACAAAGGATTGTTGATGTACGGCGCATCATCTGGAAAATTTATACGGATCGACCGTTATCTACATAGCATCGAGAGTTTTTGTATCGCTAACAATGGGGAACATCTTTTGGTTAGAAAAGGAAAGAAAATTCAAGTTTGCGACGCTATGACGACAGAAGTTGTTACAACCCTCGAGCTTCCACGAGAAACTCAAGACCAGTTCCTTTGCTTAGAAGACTACTTAATTGGTTTTTCAAAATATGGTGCCATGCAGGTCTGGAATTGGAAAAGCGGTATTCTTCTTGCTGGAAGCAAATGCCATTCAGCCACGATCACGTGCTGTGACTTAGCCCCACTCCCATTTGACCGAGTAATATCTTGCGATGGACTAGGCGAGGTTGTTCTCACAAGTTTGGAAAAAAAACGTGTCTTAAGGAGGACAAAAACTGATTGTGTTGTATGTAACCCTGTCACATGTTGCAAGTTTTCGTCCGATGGAAACAACTTTGCCACTGGTGATGCGAGAGGAACCTTATGTTTGTGGGATGGCTTCACTGGAGAACTGCTCCGGAGTACGCATGCGCATAGCTCCGCCATTACAGGCTGTGGTTTTCTCAGTCGATTCGTTCTAACCGGAAGCACGGATGGCACCCTTAAGGCGTGGAGCGAAGACCTGAAATTAGAATTAGGCTTCATTAGCTTTGAGGAGGAGATCCGTGGCATCGCAAGCTCGTCACGTGATTCACAGATTGCCGTCGCACTTACTAACAAAGTTGCTGTTTTAAATACCACGTGTTTCAGTGAACCCTCTGGTCACCCGGTAACTTTCAAATGCGTAGGAAGTCCTTGCGTGTTACTTTAAACAGTACGCCTTCTACTTATCGTTTATTGGCCTTTATGCATGATGACGTTAAAATTACATCAAAGTGAGGCTTAGTGTGAAATTCTATGTGAGATTTCGGGAGTTTGTCTGTTCTATCTTGTTTATTCGCGAGAATGTTGGTTACGCTATACATAGCAAGTAATTATCACCACCAAGCCTCGTTTGAGTGCAGGAAAACGCTATTTTGTTGTCATCATGCAAAAGGTCTGTTTAGTCTTTGCAGAAATGTTGAAACAAATTCCCGCGCGATCAAAGGGCCTGTATACCGGATAGTTTTCACCTTCAGTTGTAACTCAACCTCCGAAGAGACATGTTATGAAATTAGCTGACTATTCATGTGCAAAATTGTTTCAAAAAACACGTTAAGAGTAACTTATTTCCTCAGATTCGTAAGGTTTTGTTGATTTTTGTTTCTAACTGAGCGAAATTATAACGAAACATGATACATAGTAGTGTTAAAAGGAAACGCCAGTAGGTACGCGATGTTTGGACGAAATTTAGCGTAGATATTATTATTTATTAGTTTTAGGTTTTTCGTTTAAGTCTACCTTAGTATAGAAACTAACGCTTCACTAGATTAAGGCGAATTTTTAAAAGTCGGGTTAATAGCACATATTGGAATGGATCAAGGGCTTATTAACCGTTTTTTTTCCCTGACAGAAACAAAGTAACTGCACAACTCCAACTGCCATCTTGACGCACCGCTATTATACTAAATAGTTAATTTTCGGTGTTGCAATTTTAATAAAACACGTGATTAGTGATGACGTAAATAGTTTATTTTTAAGCATTTAATTCCAGATGGGATATTGAAATTATATCGTATTTTCTCTATGCATTCAAATCCAAGTCCTAATCTTGAAAAGGCGTTTTATAGTGTTTATTGTTTTAGGAGCGGTTGCTTAAGGGCGGCTGCTTAAGGACGCAGGATTTTTTTGTTAAAGAAGTGGTTTTAAAGGACCAGGTCCCTCAATTGTGAACGAACCGACCACCAACAAAAAGCTGTCACATATACGTACTTTGATTAGAGACGCATTGTTTGAGCTGTTCTGGGAACTGTCAAAATGAGGTTAGACAAAATATGCGATGACATTTTCAAGTTCAACCCAAAAAGTCTTCACTTAGCAGTGGTATTACCAGTTTTCAGTAAACAGTTTAAACCTCACATCAATGTACACCATCGAGTAGTAAAACCTTGTTGCCATTGGAAACGGGGAAAAGTCCGCTGGGGGGTTGGCTGTGGGATTTTAAAGGAGTCCTCCAATTTATTAAATGGTAACCGTCAGATTTTCGGTCAATAACCAAATTTCCAGCGTTCTGATTGGCTGAACTTAGGTCAATAAGCTACCGTACAGACTTTTTTGAGTTACGGACTTCAAAAGTCAAAACAATGTCCGGTGAATTTTTGTTATCCGCTCGAAATTACAATTATTGAAGATTGACCCGAGAAAAGTTCTACAAGAGACGTCAACTGAAAATAATAACCAGAAAGGTAAAGCAAATGAAAACATTCAGCGAATGGAGAAAGTCGTCAAGTTTGTCGACGGTGCGAAAATTGAAGTTTTGCCGATCTACAGCACTTCTGTGGTGGATTCGAACCAATGAACCCATTTACCAACCGAGCTTCAGCGTCAGCTGGGGGGTTGGCTGTGGGATTTTAAAGGTGTCCTTCATTGTATAACTTTATTGGCAGGGTTCGTCCGGGTCCTTAAAAACCTTAAAAGCCCTTAATTTTCACTTTACAAAATTTGAGGCCTCAAAAGTCCTTAAAATTTACAAAAATTTGTCACGGTCCTTAGATAGTCCTTAAGTTTTTACCTTTTCTTTGTTATGATAAATCGATAAATGTCAACCATGTCCGGGAAATGCATTTTCCAAGAATCTTGGCTCGAAAGGGCAGAGTTTACTGGGTGGCTTCAAGCAGTACCTGGGCATCCGTACAGTGCTTAGTAAAAAGTCATGTTTTAAGTCAGTTCTGGTGGTTGATGTCCCATGGCTTAGGTCCTAAAAAACCAATAATTTTACCTTAAAAAGTCCTAAAAAAAGTCCTTAAATTTTGCTTTGAGAAAATTATAAAGCGGACGAACCCTGTATTGGTCTCCAATAGAACTTCATTAAGTCTGTGCTCATAGCTTGATATTTTTGTGCATAGCGCCAAGCAATTTGTTTTCATCAGTTTTACAGTTTGATTTTCCCGTACGCAGCCATTTTGAACCATGACGTAACGTGGTTGCAGTGCCAGACCCCCTCTCGTTTATTGCTATTACATTCATCGAGAACGGAGACTGGCACTGCAATCGAGTAACGTCACAAATCAAAATGGCGGCGCGCGGAAAGTTCAAACAAAAAAGCTGATAAAACTAAATTGCTTGAAATTAGTTAAATGCGCAAATTATCAAACTTGAGCTGCTGATGTAGACATAGGCTTAATAAAAGTTTTATTTGAGATCATTAACGTTGTTCAGTGCAGGATTTCTTTAAACAAGGACCCGTGCTATATAAGGGCCTGTGCGCTCAGAGGGAAGTTGTCTAAATTTTTTATTTAAAAAGGTGTCAGATGCGGGAGGAGCTATCACTTGTTTAAGGCTCAGAACTGATTTGAGGCGAGTGGGCTCAGCCCAATTAAAACCAGGAATTTACAATTAATGTTGTTCTTCTTTAGGATAGATGTGAAACAGCGTGATATATCAAGCAGCATACTTCATCTTCATCCTTGTTTTGCCTTCATTTGCGCGAATGCTTTGCGCGAATGCTTTGCACCAATACTTGCGTATACTGGAAGCAAGAACAAGAAAACAGTTTTAACTCACAACAAAGATTTGGAGATGTTTACCAAGGTAGCAAACCCATAAAATAAAAAATCATTCCAAGTATAACCGCATAGTACTAAAAGTACAATAAACCTATTATTAGACGGGAGAAATAACACCATCTATTAAAAAGGAAACTGTAGGTGGCAAAGTAGTTATTTTGAATACAAAGAATATAACTAGAAAGAAAGCAAGTAAAGGAACAAACAGCAGAACCTAAATATGCGAGAAGTGTTAGTTGTTTTTATGTTAACCGTCTATGAATCAGCGCCGTTAATGCTGCTCTGTGACGTAGCTCTATCCGTGCAATATGAACGGTAGAAGCCGATTGGTTGCTACATAAACGAACTATTTTTATATTGAAAACATGCTTTAACTAGTAGAATTTCACAAACGGATAGAACTACAGCATTCGTTGAATTGTGGCATTAAAGCTTTTTAAGACTATCTTTCTTTCAAAATTGAAAGTCATTTCGGATCAAGTTCAAGCAGCGAATGCTTTGAACAGTTGTTTTAGATTTATTATTTGCATTCTTTTGCGAAAAGCTTTCTCTCCCCCGTGTAACTTCAGGCCGTTCGATCTGTCGGCCTTTTTTAAACTTAAAGCTTTTTTTACACAAGTTGGACACCTTTAGTCAATTGAACGTTTGTCAAAATTAAGGCTAGCAACTGCTCACCAAAACTGAAAGCTACTAGCCGCTATAAAAAAACACCGAACCCAGCGAGCTTCATATCGGGTATCTCTGACCACAGCATACATTAACCTGAAGTCTGCGTAATTACAGAACACAGATATGTTCTCTGATTGGCAGACGCTAGTGATAGCCGTTAGGTTGGCCGAGCGGAGACTGGCGTCTACATGCAGGCTAGATATTTCACGGTGGCGCGAACCTATGAAGTTTATCTTCGAGTGGAAAAAATTATCTCTCTTCCACGAGAAGATGAACCTCATATGCTCGTGCCAAAGTGTAATTTTTTTGTTTTAACTACACAGATATGATTGTTTTAGTACAGACGTGATTGCAGGATCATGCAATTCTTTCGGAGGAAATGTATGCATCTCTCGGTCATTTTAAATAAATTCGTTATATATTCTCAAGTAATAATTAAGTCTTTTTTCCTTGTATTTTCGTTCTTCTGTTATTCACTAAAAGAATAAATGTAGTCGTCTGTGACTTTAACAAAACTTGTCATATTGTATCTGACTAGTGATTTGACGACGCACGCCGAAATGAGCGGGAAAAACAAGGAAATGACCTCAGCGATATTTTCACTGGTGAGGATATAGAAAACCGGATGCGGTTTTGCAAGAGTGGCATATTTTGCAGTACAACACTCATACCTATATAGTAAAGATCTAAAGGTTATCATAATATTTGGCTCTAAGGAATTCAAATTGAAAAATAATAACTACTAACAAAAATACATGTAAGTAAAAAACTGTTATTTATGTTGTAGATTGAAAAAAAACAAAAACGACAATTTTACCAGCATCGAGAGCTTTCTTCCTTTGTAATTCAGCTTCTGTTTCATCTTGTTGGATTGACTTCTCTATTTGCTTTGTCAAAGAAGAAAGCGCTAAAGAAGCTTTCTGTATGTGTTTGTTCTCTCTGTGAGGTGCTGTACGGAGCACATAGTTAAGCTCGTCCACAATGCCTGCAACTGCAAGTTTAAAGTTCCCGACCCCTGCTTTTTGTGACTTCTTCAGACATTCTTCGTTATCAGTTTTGTCATCGTCACCGCTTTCTTTATTGCATTCACCATTTTCGTCTTCTTCATGTCCACTATCTTTGGTCTTGTTGGCTCCGCTGTTTTCATCGGAATCGCTGCTGCTCTTCCAGCTCCAACCCCCTCCACCACCACCACCGCTTGTTACTTTCCAACTTCCTCCTCCATTTCCATCTCCTCCGCCACCACCTTTTGTTACTTTCCAAGATCCTCCTCCTTTCCCTCCACCACCTCTGCCACTTGTTACTTTCCAGTTTCCACCCCCACCAGCTGAACCTTCTCCACTGACTGTTCCTCCGCCACCAGCTCCTCCTCCTCCGCCACCAGCTGCACTTCCGCCACCAGCTGAACCTCCTCCACTGACTGTTCCTCCGCCACCAGCTCCTCCTCCTCCGCCACCAGCTGCACTTCCGCCACCAGCTGAACCTCCT
>JAOBAT010101511.1:0-15816 GCA_026413305.1 Hydrozoanthus tunicans
CCAGCTGAACTTTTAATATTTTGTAACACAATAATAAAGCTTTCTTGTAGTGTAAAATTTGTGACGAAGCTTGAAACTGCAGTTGCTTTTTTGAACTGTAAAGTTAGACTATTTTCGGAGTGATGCACTAACGTCAAAAATAGTCTCGAATTTCGAAACTTGCAGTGGGCGAACGGCTCAGCAGCCCGTTAGCAATTTTTCACGAGCCGTTCGAACGACTTGGCAACCCGTTCGCAATATTCAATGACCCGTTCGAACGTTAGTGGAATCCGTTTAAACGGCTTATGTACTCGTTTAACACCCGTTCGATGACCGTTTATTTTACCCGTTTAACGGAAAGTCGTTAGAGTAATTTTTCTGTTCAGGGTCACAATTTCAAATACTCGTACGAAACGTTTCCACTTATGATAGTTCACCGTTTACTTTAGTTTGGATTCGCAAACAATCCTCAGTGTGCACAGATACAGTCGACTTGGTCTGATACACTGAAGTTCTATAGCTTCTACAATGTATTGACTTATCTACTGGCAACTTCTTTAGAAAGCTCGGCGTGAATAGTTAAAATTGATAATAATTTAATAATTTACACAATATTGACAATAATTGCGGATAAAAAAGGTTAAAGCTGATAAATGAACCATGTTTTTAAAATACACCAAATACACCCATTCAATTTTTTTAGCTTTTTTGAAAAAATATATTAGCTCTGCGTTACCATGGCAATATTGCTACTTTAACTGAAATTTTCAAAGCAAAATAAAATTAATTTCGAAAAGAAACTCACCAAAAGTCAGGCAATTTCTGACTAGTTGGTTCGGGATACTCTGACCCCACTCCCCCCCCGGCCCCGTAATCAAATAGGGTTAAGGTTATTCACATTCCTTGTGGGCACTGTTCTTGCTCGATCCAATCTCTTTATTCTATCATTTGAACCTAATTTGAAGTGCTATCGTATTATATGTGTGGTCAGTGAAAAACAAAATGAAACGAGCAAAGAAATATACCGTGAAATTAGAGCAAAACTAAAGCCAATTATAAGCCTGTCTGTCAGCTTTTTTTTCCCTTTAGGTTACAGTCAAGTCTTAAAATCATTTTTGCAGGTTAGTTAGTCTGTGTAACAGGATTTCAAATGCTGCTTGCGCCACAACACACAATCTGCTAGATTTTGCAAAACGATAAAAGACCCCCTTTCTGAGTAACGCCCTAGATATATGTATGGCAGGGTACTCCCATATATTGTCTATACGGGTATCTGCCGCTGGAAAGGGTATGGTTTTCAAGCCAATTACTCTGGGATAGGGTCTAGTATCATAGAAATTTGGTCTAGAATAGGGTCACGTTTAATGGCATCATTAGGCAGATATAATAATTGTAATAACAAAACATTGAAATCCAGAACACTTGAGCGCTTTACACCCGGGGTTTCATATTGAGTCAGATGTTTTTGCTTTTCTATGACCCAATGTGTAAACAAATCCTGTTTTAGTGTTGGGATTTAAAACAGGTACTCTGGTTTAGGGTCATAAAATTTGCAGAATTTACTCTAGTAATGGGTAGGACTTTCGCAAACCCAGCGGCACACCCCCACCTAAACTATATTAGAGTAACCCCCCTGGGGTTGTTAATAATTAATAATATTAAACGAGTCGCTTCATGCCTCTTCCCCTGTAATCTGGATGTTAACTATGTATTATTGGTTCTGTTAAAGGGCTACGCGTCTGTTACGGTTTACATTGTCAATTACTTCGTTGAGGAGATTAACTGTTAAGACTTGTAACTTCTGCCCTCGTTGATTTATGATGTTGCTGGCTTCGCGTCTGGTTGACTGTTGACGGTAGAAATCTCTACCTGATTGAATAAACACAAATTGTTTTACCTTCTCTTCCACGTAGGCTGTTTCCAATCAGGAAATTATGTCACTGTTGTTGGTATGGTGCAGGCCTGAACCAATGCGTTGCAAAAGTGAAATGATGTGGCATAATTTGGTAGATTGCCACATTATGCCATATGGAGAGGGTTTGCGAGTAAAACTTTATCTGAAATACAAACAAATTCTATATTCTCAATTGATGCGCAGTTCCTGCCAAATGGTAGGGGACCCTTTCCGTGTTAACGCATTATCTCTTATTACAAAATGCGCGTCTGTAAAGCTGTTTGGAATACAGCAATGTCTTCCTCTCTGACTGCCGACTTGGGCTAAATCTTGGCTAGAAAGACCTTTTTTCTTATATAATGGGTTTGGTACTACATTTTAACGAAAGAGTGTAACATCAATAATAATAATAATGATGATAATAATAACAATAATAAAAATAATAATGGTTTAATAACGAGTATCCATGGAGTGCCTCTCTTCACCTGTTATAAACTATTTTAGTAAGTTAAAAACTATCCTAAGAAAATAAAAAATACCCCAGATACAAAATACGCAAATGTAAATATACAAATGAGTAAAACATAAATAGAAAATAAGAAAAAGAAATGTACGTTAATAATTCATAAGTTTCTTGTATATATCGGTCGGCTGTTAAATATGAGTCTCTGTGCATTGTCTCAGGTCTGCTGGTAGGGCATCAAAGATTGTAGTTGCTGCTTCTTGGAAGGTGCCTTTTTTAAATGGTATTTGTAATGTTGTTGTATGGCTAGATCGCAAAGTTCGCACAACTGACACTCCAATATACCAGCACCAGAAGTAGGTGAGCCACAAGAGCAAAAAATCGCCAAACAGCAATTAGAAATGAAGACGGGGGAGTGCGGATTGCTGGGTTGGAAGGGGGATAAGATGAATGACACTAGATGGCTAGATCGCAAAGTTCGCACAACTGACACTCCAATATACCAGCACCAGAAGTAGGTGAGCCACAAGAGCAAGAGAACATCGCCAAACAGCAATTAGGAATGAAGACGGGGGAATGCGGATTGCTGGGTTTGAAGTGGGATAGGATAAATGACATGCTGGCCAATGAGTTGCCGCCAGAGATTGCACCCTCTACCAAAAGAGGCATTATACGCAAACTAGCAAATCCCACTGGGGTTGGTTTCTCCTATTACGCTCGGAGGGAAACTTCTCTGAGTAAAACTTCATGTGTCCTTGATCTGGATTGGGACAGTATCACGGCTGTTTGATGTAATCTGATGAAAGAATCTGGTTGCAGTAACTGTTCAACGAGCAATTGAAATCAAGATTGTGCACATGCACTCGGCCGGCTAAAATTGGTAGTAAATGTGTTTTAACAGCTCTTTTGTCATAAATTTCTGAGAAACTTTCTTTCAATTCCTCGTTCTTTCCTCCACTCATCATATAAAAAGTAGGAAGAAGTCGGATAAATATATAAGCTTAACAATTTTATGATTTAGTTCGGTACCTAGCCTGAATTGCATTGTTTTCGAATTTTGCGTACCAAAGTCGAAAGTAGTTTTTCGACTCATAAATGATACTCTTCAAACATTTTTCCTTTTAATGTATCTAAATAATGTGACTACGTGATAACTGGGAGAGTTGTTTTACTTTCAACAAAAGAAACCATTTCGTCGAGTATTTCTTTTTCTTTTTAAGTGATTTCGTTGAGCTAGCTCAGACTTGTCGACCGCAGCAAACTGCATCTTTTCGTTTTTGGTTTTCCAGTTTAATGCCTAAATAAGCTAATTTTCATTTGTTATCAGATTTGAATTACAATTTTGTATGCCGTCACTTGCTTACATGTTTTCTAGGAAGAAAAACTGGTTATTTGCAAGCAATAAAAATGGCGGCGGATTTTGATTCAGTGTTGTGTGAGACTTTCCAAAGCGTTCCGTGTGCTCTCTTACAGAGCGCGGTTTTTTCCGTTCTCGACCAATCAGCGTGCGGGATTTACAAGGGTTATTCTATAGATATTGTCTTTTATTAAACGGTAACTCTGATTTTCGGTCAGCGTTCTAATTGGCTGAACTTAAGTCAATAAGCTATCGTACAGACTTTTTTGAGTTACGGACTTCAAAAGTCAAAACAATGTCCGGTGAATTTTATTATCCGCTCGAAATTACAAGTATTGAAGATTGGCCCGAGAAAAGTTCTACACTGAAGAGACGTCAACTGAAAATAATTACCAGAAAGGTAAAGCAGTGAATGAAAACTTTCAGCGATGGAGAAAGTCGTCAAGTTTGTCGACGGTGCGAAAATTGAAGTTCAATGAGCATTGTGGAGTATATTTTTACAAGAAAAAAAAGCTTTTTAATCAAACTAATGAGCCATTCAATAAAAATCTTAATAACCTCGTTTTGCTCGGTCTGTCCGGGAGAATATCTTGCCCTCGGTCTTTCGTACAAACCTCGCTTCGCTCGGCCTGTACAGTGAAAGACCTCGGGAAAAATATTCTCCCAGACAGACCTCGCTCTCGGTTATTAAGATGTTTATAACAACCTTATAACCTTAACACAGACATAATTTTCAAAGGCCCAGCGATGTGTCGTCTGCATTAGCCTAAGGGTTGAAACTAGTCAACATATCTTAAATAGCGTAGCTTTTACTGTTTGTCAGGGCCCCTCTTGATAACAGTCTTAATTGACTGACTGGGCCACACTTTTGAAATAAAGGTTAATCTATTTATCTGTATATCTGGCTTACCAAATCCAGTATTCACGTCGTTAAAAGGCCATGCATGACGAAGGGTCGCATCAGTCTAGCCACAAAATGGAGTGCAAACACCAAAAGTTGCTCTTGGTTAAATCAGCAACTGCTCTCAATTCCTTCCTGATTTTGGCAGCTTGTTGCACAATCTTGTACGAACACCATCAATTGGTGGAGCTTAAGGAGAAAGTGCAAACACACCAAGAGGTTTGACTTGCAAAACGTGAAAAGGAACTCGCTTTTCCCTTTAAAGGAAAAAGATTTCTATGAACAAAACAAGGCAGCTCAGAAAACTTCACCAAAAGTTCGGTTCAAAACTTTGATTACTAATACTGCGAAAAATGGGAAAAGACAAAGATTGACGCGCTCTGCGGATGGGAAGAAAACAGTTCAAGGAATTTCCCCACGGCCTGAAACAACTATGAAGAGGTTCTGTAATCGAAAAAATAGATTTAAGGTAAAGATAAATATTCAGAAGTGAACTACTTAGTTTGAGGTTTGTTTTGTGACAACAACAAAGCTTACGTAATTTCCCCAATATCCAAAACTGAAAGAAAGGTTAAACTGTATATTTTGTGTCGCAATGTTTCGATTCTACTGTGAATGGGATTGTAGATGACGCCATTTGCACGAGCGGGAGTTACAAGTTGCAAATACTGCTCAATTTGACATTTTCTTATCTTAAGAGTTGGAGTAGAATCAAAATGTTTATCATAAAAGCTTTTTAATTAAAACACTTAACGTTTTATATTCCAGAATATGGCAAATGGTTTTATTATAATTTGAAAATCATTTTGTTGTATTGCGCATTTTGTTAACTAGATACAAAACATGCAACATTCTCTGAGATAACAGTATACGATCAAACAGGTCTTGTTGTTGACAGGAAAAATAATTAACCCGCCATGTTTTTGCAAAATCGAGATAAGTAAAACGAGAAACAAATTTCTGTGAAGCTCCTTTTAATAAGGAGAGAGCCAAGAGCGAACAGAAACAAGCTACAGTCGGTTAAGTTTAATTCGAGGCATATTTTTGAAAAATAGACTCTGATATCCAAACTTTACAAAAACCCCGGTTTACTTTTATTCTGCGCTTTGTTTTCAGACCATCTCAGCATTAACTGCCTTATTGAGTTTGTTGTTTGATCATAAGGACTAAAACAAAGTTTGTAAGTTACAAATACGCTTCGTTGATTATTCCTTTCCTAAACAGTTTGAGTTTTCATTCCCGCAGTACCTGTGGTGTATGAATGAGTTCATTAACAGCTTGAATCCTTCATATAAATCGTCGTCCTTAAACATGCGAACATTAATAACTATAAAATGACAAGCGTAAACCGATCAATGGGACAAAATATTTTTAGGATGGCTGGATTGCGGCGGTTGGGTGATTTTCTTTATTTGAAACTGAAGCACCCTATCCCAGCGCCCTAAAGGTTCAAAATTGTTTTCGAATGCCAAGTTTATGTTCAAGATTTTCTTAATGCTTTATACTGCTGGGCTGGGTTTTAAACCTGCATGGGGTAAGCCAAAATCAAGCGATAATTTTTTGCTTGAGGAAAGGATTACGCTACTTGTATTACTGATTAAATTTTTCACGGAAAAAAATAATCTTGTCAACTCCAAAACTACAGCTGAAACCATCCCTCCCGATGCAAGTTGAAAAAAGGGCGTAGGTTAAAAAATCTTACCCTGGGTTAAACTGGGTTTTATCTCACTTTAAAAGGTTGTTTTAAAATTAGCAACATTTTTGTACAGTTTGCATATGATGAGATTCCTCGAGGGAATCGAAAAATTAAATTGTAAAACGATTATTAAGATGAGAGGGGACGGGGAAGGTGTAATGCAGGGGGTAGGGGTCAGAGCATTAAGAGTCAATCAGTCAACCAATCTTCATTCATTTACCCACGGAAAATCTCATCAGGTATTCCTAAAAATCTTAATATCTTAATATTCTAACTATTTTGATTACTATATATACTCACTACTCAATAACTAACTACTACTATAGAATCAACTTTCCTCGAGATAAGTGCACAGAAATGTTAAAATTTCAAAGAGCTAGTTTTAAGCTCATTTAAAGTACTTGCTTGCTTGCCGCAACCCAACTGGCAAGCCGTTCCAAAGCATCGCACCACTGTAGCTAAAGCTATGCTTAAGATAGCGCGGGGCTTTGGAACGACTAGTTTGCCCTCGGAGTCTCTCAATGAATAGGGATACCGTCACGCTCTTTAAACATGGACTGCAAATATTCCGGTGTTAATCCATTGAAGATCATGACAGCCTTTTGAAAATCGCGCTCGCGATCTAGCTCTTTCAATTAGGGGTTTGGCATTAGTGTCATATCCTATAGTAGTAATCGATTTAGATATGAACAATAATTTTATATTTTTTTGTGTATTAATTGACAAATCTTGGAGTAACCTTTCTTTAGCAACTAAGTCCTTATATAATCCTGACCTGAGAAAGGTTATCGTAACTCTGATACTGACTTTATATCTTAAACTACAGTATTACTTAAGGTTACCTGTGGTTTTTCTGTTTGTGTCGCTTCACCTCCTGCATGAACTTTCAACGTTATTACACGCTGTTTTAAAAGCATAGCATAATTTATTAATATGTGCCAATTTCTAATAAAATTTCAAGTAAAGTTAGCCACTCTGCTTTTCATTTCTGTATGGGTGAAATTTGAAACACAGTTCTATGCGCCTTAGAAATTTCCGTTTCAATACTGAACATCTTAAGTCTAGCTTTTTTAATAGATTTTATTTTCTTTATCATTAATCCATGTACTAATGGTGTTATCCTACATCTTTTACATTTAGAGAACTTAGAGCAAATCAGTTAGATATTGTATATTAATAAGTGATTTTTATGGCGAGCAATTAACACTTTTAAAAATTGCAAACTTGTAGTTTATTTTTAGTATTAATTGACACTTTGTAACATATTTAACTTAGGAATTCTCTTAAAATTACTCTTGCAAGAGATCAGCCTGACAAAATATTGTTATAAACAAATAAATAATAAAATACTTTAATCTACTAAATGACAAACAAGGTACTTATCTATTGATAAGCGCATTTTCGCAAAGCTTCTAACATATACTTACTTTTAATATTTCACAATTATAATACTTTTTTAACATGTTAAAGATTTAGATTTTTTACGATGTTTTTGTTTTTCTTTTTGCAGACCAAGAGACAAAATATCTCTGAACGTTTTTCATCACAAGAGAGCTGCAGCATCTTTCTAGGTAAAGATTTTTCGGTATTGCAGTTTGTATGACTGAAAACGTTTTCCTTTTGTAAAGCGGCAGTAACTTGTAAATTTAAAACAAAGTGACAGTTATTCTATAAACTCTGAGATCAACTAATAAACAGTTACCCCCCAAAGTGGAGGTGGCTAGACCACTGGTACACTGAGGCGGAAAATTGTTTTAGTAAACGCAAACTCTGGTGAGAGTCGGTGAATGTCATGTTTGAACCAAACTTTTCAATTTTAAACTTTCAAACACGAGAGAAAAAAAGCCCAGGCTCACTTTAACTGTTGTACTTTTTCTTGAAAATTTCAGAGTAAAACAACTTTCATCCTACTTTAGAATACATAAATCCCAAATTTAGTGGCCCTTCTATGTGTTTAAAGGGAATGGCTGAATCGGTTATTTCCTCTTCCCAGATTGTCGCCAAACGAGTCGCCATTTTGACAGTTTTCTTAAAACAATAAATACCCATGAATATTTACTGTTTCAGAAACCAATCAGAGCGCGCAAAGTCTCCTTCACTGATTTCATATAATTTATTTGTACTAAAAATGATAGTTGTAAATCTTCGCCGTCGTCTGTTTTCAGACCCAATGTGATAGGGATTTAATAACCCCGTTCTCCTGTGTAGTTTACCGCTAGAAATTCTAAAACTCGTGCACCAAATTAAAATTTAGGTACTTGTCACTTCTTAATGATTAACAAAAGTATATTTGTGACAATGAAATTCGAGCAGAGAGTTTCACCAACATAAAATCCTGCGTAAGCATCAAGAGAAAAGAAAGTCTTGTAAAATAAAAACTCCCCGTCCGTCCCTTGTTTTGAAAGATTTGCCTCGTTTTCTTATCAGATATGCTGATACGAATTGAAGTACTGGATAAAAAAATGAAAAATGTCAACAGTTTACTCTCAGCTCACAAGCCCGACACGACTGCTGCACGAGAGCCACCTGGTGCTCGTGGAAGGCGTGGCCCCCCTGGACCACGTGGAAAAAGAGGAAGGGAAGGAAGAGAGGGAAAACCAGGAACTAAAGGTAACGCTGGCACACAGGGACCCCCTGGAATTAGGGGACCCCCTGGTTTATCGTTTGCACCTCCAAAGGTTCTTGTCTCACCCAAGATATTAACTGTAAAAGAACATGATACTGTAACGGTGTATTGCAATGTTAGTGCGAACCCAGAGGCACAGATATCCTGGAGATGGGAGAAGAAGATGGCAGGAGAGAAACAAACTGTTTTACTAAATACTGCCAATGAGATTTTGGTTATACAAAACATTTCCTTTGAGAATGCTGGGGGATATACCTGTACGGCAACAAACCTGCTGGGGACATCCAAGGATGCTGTTACTGTGAATGTGAAAGGTATAACTAATGTAACTGACAGCTTGATTTTACCTGATAGGTAGCCATCACAACTGAACTTTCAAGATTTCTAAAGAAGTAACTGTGCCTGTTTCTTTCTACTCCATTTTGCTTTTAGTTTTAGTTGCTAGTTCTGCAGAAAAATCAAAAAAATGTTCGACTTCTCCTTCGGTTTATAAATTTTAAAACAAAAAAAGATTAAACATTTTAGAAAATACATGCTGCTTCTTTCGGTCTGACTTCATATTCCAGAATAATAGTACCTTAACATTATCTTTGCCGTTTTTGCTAACACTTCAAGAAACGTAAGAACGCTTAAAAAGGAATCTTGAATGTGATTTTTTTAGGGCACCGATCGCCCTGCGTAGTTTCTCACCTACCGGCATGGTTAATACTTGGTGCTTTTTGTTTTGCGGAGGCAAGTTAATACCTATCAAGGCAGTGCAAACACGAAGACATAAATTTGTACTTACTGAAACCGAAAGCCAAGCACAAAATTAATGACACTTCATTCGCCATCTATCTTTATTTGTCTTGTCAGCCCCTCCACGATTTAGCACACTGCGATCGGCTGTTGCTACTGGCTACTTGGGATTGGAAACGAGGCTAACGTGCGACATTACTGGATACCCTGAACCGAGGATTAGTTGGATCCGGTCAAGGGTTTCACCAATATGAGGTGCAAGGTTTGTCCAAACTAAAAACCAGCTCATTATACGAAACAGTACGATGGCAGACAGTGGGTCTTACATGTGCCGTGCATCAAATGAACTGGGGACAGTGTTTGATATGACTACGCTGATAGTCAAGAGAGTGGGTAGGTAACATACTTATTTCGATTTTTTAAAATAGAAAATTAGGATGAAACTTTCTTTACTACTTGTCCAGGCTTGTACCCGAGTAGATTCTTTTCACAGTGAGAAAGTATGCGCTTTTTTCGTCAAGTTTTCTCTTTTGTTGGATGATCAGACAAAGATGAGAAACCTAAAGTTCTACCACTCCCAACAACCAAACCTACACATTCAGTCATAAAGTTTAGCAAGGAAGTTTAGCAAAGAAGTACACCAATTATAGAACCTTCATACCTTTTGATCAATTGACAGCTCATACTCGCAAGGTTCATTCGTAATGTTGATCGTATCTCTCAAGGGTTGGGTTGTTTTTTTGTCAGTTTCTGCTAATCAGCATAAAGAAGCTTCTCAAAACGAACATATAATCGAACGAGTTCGTTTTAAAACTATTGACGTGAATTTATTTCTCTGGTATTGATCATTGTGTCAAGTCCAATTTCTTGTTTATCATGTTACGAACTTGCCTCTTGGTTTTGTAAATTGGCAAACTTTTATTCTGTAGCTACAAGTTTTTTTACTTACTTGTTAATCAATCACGTCTCGTGCTGTCTACTCAACAGAACCTATCCAACTGGTCACCCAACCTCAGAACTTAACTCTTGTTCAACAAACGGACTCGGTTGTACGGCTGATCTGCACAGCCTCCGGAGCGCCTCCTCCGACCATACTGTGGACCACGAACGGCCGTGATGTGACAAAGGGGAAGGTAGAAACGAAAGTGTCAGGGGGTGTGGTTAATTCTACCTTCGTGCTCAAAAAATTTACCCATGGTCAATTTGTCATCATCAGTTGTGAGGTACACCAAAGGACACTTGACAGCCTTATAACAAAAGCAACAGTTGGTAAGTAAAACTGAAGTCGAAAACTTTTCGAGGGAATAGTTTTGATGAAATTCTATTTGACAGATTATAGATTCCAGCGTACAACCGATATTTCTTAAATGGGAACAAAAACCCTGTATCATTCATGTGTTTCTTTCAAAGAATGGAGAAAGTATCTTGATCCGGGCGTTCCGTCAAACGGCCAAAGACTGGGTTCTAAGTTCTTGGCTGGCCAATCGATATCATTTGTGTGCAACAAGGGGTACACTCTGATTGGTCCAGTTACAATCCTGTGTCAGCTGAACGGACAATGGACGCAGAACAGACCCTCGTGTAAGTATGTTCGACCTCTACTTCCATAGAATTCAATAACACTTGGTACACAGTGTGAGAGTTTGAATAAGATCACACAACTGTTTAATTAAATTGTTTGCCTAGTCCCTCTTCCTGAAGTTGTAGGGAAAAGAAGATCTTAAGAAACAAACTGAAGGTGAGCAAATATTGGAGGCCATTATTACTGAACATCTTTGTTATGAAACTGACTGGAAAACTAGCATTGATGAATATGCGCAAATGAATGAAAATCATATTTGAAACAATTATTATTGCAATAGTTATGACGCAAACGAAACACTTATTGGGACCTTTTTACTGTAAGTCGATCCTGTGTGCTAAGTCTTCTACTAAGTAACAAAACATACATTTGATTTGGTCTGTGAGGCGAATACATAGAAATCTCTTTGTTCTTTGCAAACATTTCACACTGCAAGCACGAAGGGAGTATCCCGTTTTTACGAAAAAAGCCTTTATTGTTTCAACTAAATCTGCACGGATGTAATATGTTTTTCAAATTGTTTGTTGAAATAAAAGTTCCCTTTATGTAACTTTCTTAAGACAAAGAAGTTGTAAGCTTTTTTTTGTTTGGTGGTGGTACTGTAACAGTGTATTAAACTTAAGTTTAACCATTGATCTCTTTTTGTAGGTCGGCGAAAATGTAAAGACCCCGGGGTTATTCTACATGGCTTTGTTATTGGAAGTCACTTCTGGGAAGGCAAAAAAGTCTTCTTTAATTGTTGGGAAGGTTATCACCTTAGTGGTAACAAAACGTTGAGCTGTTTGTCAAACGGACGGTGGAGCTCTCCAGTTCCTTCTTGCAGACACGGTAAGGTTTGTTGATATGGAGTGTCAGCAAACCCCGTAAGAGCATTGAACTTAACGATATCAATTCCTTTGCACAAGCTGTGGTCTACATTTTGTTATATCGTCTTTCCTGATATTGATGATTAGCTACAAAACAGTAATAAGAAGTGTGAAAAGGACAAAGACGTGCCGCATTTAAAACATATAAAATTCAGTTGAAATTTGAGGAACAATTAAATAATACGAATTATACGCAAAGAACGTAATGCTTCGTATTCGTAGAGCACTCAAAAAGCAATCTAGTTTACAATTTTGCACACATTCCATAATTAATACCACAACTATTTTCCTAAGAGAAGGCAAGTAATGTACAATGATCTTGGTGTGTTAACTTGAATATTTTTTGATGCACAGTACCAGGAGCTTTGGCGTTTTGGTTCTCAACAATACTTGGCCACAATTCAATCTATATACAACAGTTGAGTTATTGGCTTGCACCAGTACAACGCAGCTCAAACCAGTGGAAAATTTGTTGGCATGGCAACACTCATGGCTTTGCAGCCTCCACTTTCCATTCTCGTTGCGGTTCCAAACGACCAACAGTGACTATCGTTCGAGTCGGAAGATACGTATTCGGAGGGTTCGCCGATCAGTCTTGGAGCCCCTACGGTAAATATAAAAACATGTATTTGGGCGTGGGGGTGGGTACACCACTCAAGAGTCATGGCATGATGGTCAGTCACTATCATCAAAGCTAGGTAGAAACATATATATTTGAAGGTTTCATCGATCAGTCGTGGGGAAGTAAGTCAAAATACCAGCAATTAAAGCCCAACAGCCTTGTAGATACATATTCGGGATGTACATAGTTCAGTCGTGGGAAGGTATGTCAGACTACATACATTAAAATCCAAATACTCTCTATCGTCCCAGTTGGTAGACACATATTCAGGGGGTACACCGATTAGTCGTGGGGAGGTAAGTCAAACTACCTACATTAAAAGCCCAAAAGCAACTGACTTGTCCCGGTTGGTAGTTACATAATCGGGGGTTACACCGATCAGACGTGGGGAAAAGCACAAAAAGTCAAAAGAAAGTTCGCTGACTATAATGACAAGTTGAAACACGGGCTCTTGTTGTAGTTTTTTTGATTAACCATCATATGCAACGTTCAAACAGGCTCATACTTTAGCGAATACTTTTGTAATTTGTGTTGGTAGTGGGTTTAGCATGGTTTTTTGGTAGTATAGGATCTTAGTTACAAAAAAAAAACAAGTTTATGTGTTTAATTACGTGATTTTAACGTTATTACGACGTCATGTTTTTGAAAAACTATATTTTAAGGGCAGTCCATTTGTTGGAAATTGAAGTTGTTTCTGAAAATGTTTTCAGTTGAATAAAACAGTCCATAGGCTTATGAAGTTTATATTCCGTTTTGGCTTGGATGATATTAACTCTGTTAACTGCTTGATATCGATATTTCATATGTAACATTTCAATGCTGAATCGATGTTTTAACATGAACAGTGAATAGTCGCACTAATTTCACCAAAAACAAAGAATGTGCAAGCTCATGGTTTGCTCAACAAAAAACAAAGCACCTACGATCTTTGTATTTCCCATTTGGGGTTTGCCGGCTTTCCTAAACCAGTCTGTTTAATTATATGAAATGAACTATGGTTATTTTGACTTCTCGGTTCATTGTTAACTAAAACAACAGCTGTGGTTGTTTCACCAGTAACATCTTTTATGTAATCACATAAAATTGTTGGCATTTTCAGTTTAGATGTGAAGGCATTGCGCAATACCATTGACTTCAGCAATTTTATAATCATTGAAATTATTACTTGGCTACCTGTGGTAACCCAGTCTTTTAATCTCTAATTGTTTTTCCTTGGTCGTCGTCGTCGACCAGACTAATTTTCGGTCTCAAGATATTATTCCTTGCCGCGCCAGCTCAGGCAAATTTTTTGAGCTCTGGACTCACAAGATTTATTTTTTGCTTCATCGTGGTGAGGGAACCAAACAGAAATTTGAACAGAAACAATTTGATTCTTACGCTCAAACCATTTACAAACGCACACTGTGTTAGCGGCTGACAGACACTAAATGATAGTCATGAGCGTACCAGAACGGCTCGTTTCGCAGACTCAACGAAATACAAAGCAAGCAAATGAGTTACTCGCAAAGCAACTAAATGAGTTGGCTTAGATAAGATGGGAATCCAAAATCACCGAGTTCAGAATCGAGTTCAAGTTACAAGCCGGATCAAATCAACTCGTGATCGCCATTTTCGATTTTTCGGAAGAAGGATTTCTGTGGAAAAACGAGCAAGTAATTTATATGATTACTTTAATTAAAATTGCTTTTCTTTGACTTTGTCAAAATCAATGGACGAGTCATTAATGTTACTGTGATGTCGACATGAGAAAACCTTGTGTGTCACCAGCTGAAATTACATTGATGTATCAGCGAAAATAAAATACAACAAGAGATTTCGCCGTAACCTTAATTGGGCAATTACTACCGTATAATTAATGATTTTGAAGTATATTAAAGTTGAGAATAATCTATCTCACTTATCCACTGCAATTTGGCAGCATTTGGGACAAGAATATGAAAATTGCCAGCTGCTAGTACTATAATATTTTATGAAGGGGCTTTATGAGCGGTAGCCGCGCAAGTCTTCAAAAGACTAAATGAGCGGTAGTTTTCAGTTTTCTTGAATAACGCGAAAAATCATAATCTTCGGGAATAAAGACTATTTTAACTTTGTTTAGAATTTAAAAACGATTTCGATTTCAAATATACGGCTTTATATGGTCGACTTTCCTTGTCTGTGCAGACTATAAACTCGCCATTCTTGTCATGACTTAGCAGCTAGATCACTGTCACGACCGCCCTCCCGCTCAAGGTTTTTAGAAGGCTAAATAAGCGGCATTCTCAAGGTTTCTACAAAAAAATTAGATTAGCCTTTTTTTCCCAAAGGTTATGGTTTCTCGCGTTATTTAAGAAATTTGAAAACTAGGTTGCGGGAAGGTCGTCACATTCGTATTTGCCGTTAACTCAAGATAGTTTGACCCGTAGAAGCCGGTAAATGTTATAGTCTCAAGTGCTGTATACATATCTCAAAATAATACTTCAAAAAATTAGTCAAGAGAATAAATGTACTCCGACAATGAAGGAAGCCAAGTATTACTCCTCTACAAAGTTGGAATTACGGTTCATGATAAAGTAACCATCATTGTCAATGAAAATGTTTTGTTCATGCAAAGAAATCTTGTCTAAAACTGAAATTAGTACCGAAAGACCGTTACGTAGGCTTTTCTTAGTATTACTAACCTGAGCGCATTACTAAGTTCGTTTTCTTGGCATCTTGTTATTCTTTTTATCACTGAGCTACCTATGGTAAACCCAGGAAAAGTCTGCAACTGTTTCCCTTGGCCATGGTCGTCGGTCAGATTAAGTCTCGGTCCAACATTTATTCGGTCCTTGCGGCGCCAGTTGGACTCTGGGTTCACGAGATTAATTTCTTGCTCGATCATTGGAGGGAAAGAAGAAGAAATTTTAAAGTGTGGGGAAACGAGATTCCCACGCTCATATAATTTTCAACTGCACACCACGGTGGACCAAACACCCAAGAGCGTACATTTTAAAACCGGTTGTTTTGCAGAGTCAAAGAAACATCGAATCAAACAATGTAATTTCTGGCGATTGAGTGACCTTAGGAACGAATTAGACAGAAATTGATATTTCTGCGGCACGGTGCCAACA